>OX463852.1:39474944-39527971 GCA_949825065.1 Odontocerum albicorne | reverse complement strand
GGTCAAGGGAAAATAATATACTAACAGCTGAACCTATATTTTTGTTGATGAGTTATGTTATCTGAGTAGTATGTTTACGTATGTTATGTGAGTTAAAAGGAACATTAAGAAGAATAACGACAAGGAACAAGGTAAACGGACTACTTAATGTTATAAAGGGTGTTTTTTTTAGTGTGATAAGATTTTGATTTGGCCGTCAAGATCGTGCAATTTAACTCCTCTGGATTATTCTCTTTGGGGTAATGTTAAATCACAGGTTTACACCGATAAATCCAAGAGTTAATGAACTTGAGGCCAACATTTGTCGTGTTATTGGTGCCATACAGCCGGAAATGCTCCACCGAGTCATCGAAAAGTGGCGTGATCGAATTGGCCAGTGCAAAAGAAGCCATTTGAACGATATCTTGTTTTAATCATAAACGGCATGAAATTTTCTTTCAAATTAAACCTTTAGATCCATTTTTGGTTTATTAGTTGTTTTATTTTATTTTAAAGTTCTATCGTTCTTAATGGGAAACCCACCTTATAAACGGCACAATATATCTTGTAACAATAACACAAACAAAAACAAATCAGCCATTTTCATAAATGGCATAAAATATTCCTTCAAATTGAACCTTCAGATCCATTTTTGGTTTATTAGTTGTTGTTTTATATCAAAAACAAATCCTATCACACCCAAAAAAACACCCTATATTAAACAACCACTGCGCAATATCAACAGTAGCAAAATTGGCAATCAATAAAAGTGTGTTGGTGCCCACCTTGATGTATGGAAGGGAAACTTGAACTTGACAGACGAAGGATAGGAGTAAGATTAGTGATGTGGAGATACGTGCACTAAGTTAATTTGAGGAGTGGTAATGTTTGATAAAAGACGCAACGAAGATGTAGGAATACCTACCTAAATAAATAAATAAATAAATAATTGTTAAACACAATTATTTAAATTAATTATTGTCAGATAGTAAACATACAGGGGCAATGACCGATGAAGAATTCAATGATTGTTACACACTATGAACAACGACAATATTTACTATTTACAGCGTCTGCAAATTGGCTAGCCATCTCCAAATATAAATAATTAACCTACCGCCAGTTCATGCGATAGAGCAAGGCAGATATATATCGCGAATGTATTTACTCATTGGTATAAATTACTCGGACGCCGAGAAATAAACATATTAGTATTGTCATTCATTCAGCTGTCAAGACTTGTGTTATTTATTTACCTGCTGTCCACTTATCGATTTATATCCGCATTCCTGAGCCTATATTCATTGACTACAAATCAAGATCATCACGTGTATCGACATAAGCAACCCGCTATATTGATGACCCTGAACGAGAAGGAATGCAGAATCGACTAAACGAAGATAACGATGTCGATATCAAAATCATCAGCACGTCCTAATAGGACACATGCTACACTGGTAACGACCATCAGAAATGAATACGTGGTAGAATGGATATTTTACGAGTAAGTAAGACGAAGACAGGAGTAATATTTATATTTGCAATCCAACCATTGGGTAAATAGAGCGCTTAATTTATGTATTTGTTTCCTGTTCCATCTCGTTGTTAAATAGTTTCACCTCTGACATTGTCTGAGATCTACGATATCTCTATATGAGTGAGTTTGGTGTCTATCCATGGCTTTATCCTACTCAGTTTCTGCTGGGGCATACTCGGGTATAACTCCTTGAGCGTAAGAAGAGATCTGCGTCTCCTGGTATACGTTGTCAAACTCGTTCGAGGAGTTGTGAGCTGTCCAGCATTACTACAAAGATTAGCGTTAAATGTTCCTAACAATTACACTAGACTGCGCCGGCAAGAACTGTTCTCAATAACATACGCAAGAACGGGTCTTCCAGCCGCTTTCCCTGTCGGAAGGGCCTTAACTCTTTTGAACGGGGACTGCTTCGGATATTGACATATTTCATATCACATTACCAAAAGCAAAAATAAATTTTCTTCTAAGATTGAGCGCGTTAGAAAGCACTCATCAACGAACTTAAGTGACTTTGAATATATGTGTATGTTTGTGTGTATATACGTATGCATATACATTACTTTTTATTTTATATAATTTTTTTTATTCCGTATAATTTTTCATTATTTTCAATGTTAACACATATTGTTTTTTTTTTTGTTAACTGTCCAGTTTATTGGCATGTGGCAATCTCTTCCAACCAACCAGAAAAATGTTTTTTTAGGCCCTAAGTTTTAACCAGACTGGAATCCTATTTTTAAAAAATCTGGGTTCCAACGGGGATAGAACCCGCAACCTCCGGATCGCCAGACAAATTTCTTACCACCAGGTCACGGAGGTCGTCTTGTATTTTCCAAAGTAATTGGGCTAAGCCTGTTTTGAGAAAATAAATCAAAAAACATACTCATAATTCCCAAGTTGCAGAATTGTTCCACTTATTCTGATCTCTCGTTGTTCACACCGAATGTCGCATTATTTTCCTTCCATCCTTTTTAATTGCCATGACTCTAGATTTTGCAATATTCTTTCTCAATTATTTTCATTGCCACTCACTTATCATATCAGTAGTTAATTTCTATACTCTACTGACACACTACCATGTCATCAGCATGCAACCAGTCCACAGGTATTCATGTTCAATATTTTTAACCACATTTATTTTTGTTTGCTACAGTAGTCTAGATTATCCGGGATGGTAGAGAAAAAAAACGCAAATAAATTAGAGTAATCTTTAATACTAACCCTTTTATTTCAAATGTGACAGCGAACAAGTTTATTTTTTCCCTCTGTTTATTTTTGGGCAAATGGTGCCACGTAGATTTCGTAACATTCCTGTTGCTTCAAATAACTGAATATGCTTCCAACGTTAGTCAAAACAGCACTGTGCTGTATATTTTTCTCTTATATGAGGATACCTTCTTTCTGGTAGTAGACATCAGTATCTGCAGGCTAAGTAACACGTTGCATATCTTCAAATTTTGAAACTTAATATGCATGCAAATTATCATCAAGTGCAGTAGTAACACGTTGCATATCTTCAAAATTTGAAACTTAATATGCAGGAAAATTATCATCAAGTGCAGTAGTAACACGTTGCATATCTTCAAATTTTGAAACTTAATATACAGGCAAATTATCATCAAGTGCAGTAGTAACAGGTTGTATATCTTCAAATTTTGAAACTTAATATGCAGGCAAATTATCATCAAGTGCAGTAGTAACACGTTGCATATCTTCAAATTTTGAAACTTAATATGCAGAAAAATTATCATCAAGTGCAGTTGTAACACGTTGCATATCTTCAAATTTTGAAACTTAATATGCAGGCAAATTATCATCAAGTGCAGTAGTAACACGTTGCATATCTTCAAATTTTGAAACTTAATATACAGGCAAATTATCATCAAGTACAGTAGTAACACGTTGCATATCTTCAAATTTTGAAACTTAATATGCAGGCAAATTATCATCAAGTGCAGTAGTAACACGTTGCATATCTTCAAATTTTGAAACTTAATATGCAGGCAAATTATCATCAAGTACAGTAGTAACACGTTGCATATCTTCAAATTTTGAAACTTAATATGCAGGCAAATTATCATCAAGTGCAGCAGTAACAGGTTGCATATCTTCAAATTTTGAAACTTAATATGCAGGCAAATTATCATCAAGTGCAGTAGTAACACGTTGCATATCTTCAAATTTTGAAACTTAATATGCAGAAAAATTATCATCAAGTGCAGTTGTAACACGTTGCATATCTTCAAATTTTGAAACTTAATATGCAGGCAAATTATCATCAAGTGCAGTAGTAACACGTTGCATATCTTCAAATTTTGAAACTTAATATGCAGGCAAATTATCATCAAGTGCAGTAGTAACACGTTGCATATCTTCAAATTTTGAAACTTAATATGCAGGCAAATTATCATCAAGTACAGTAGTAACACGTTGCATATCTTCAAATTTTGAAACTTAATATGCAGGCAAATTATCATCAAGTGCAGTAGTAACACGTTGCATATCTTCAAATTTTGAAACTTAATATGCAGGCAAATTATCATCAAGTGCAGTAGTAACAGGTTGCATATCTTCAAATTTTGAAACTTAATATGCAGAAAAATTATCATCAAGTGCAGTTGTAACACGTTGCATATCTTCAAATTTTGAAACTTAATATGCAGGCAAATTATCATCAAGTGCAGTAGTAACACGTTGCATATCTTCAAATTTTGAAACTTAATATGCAGAAAAATTATCATCAAGTGCAGTTGTAACACGTTGCATATCTTCAAATTTTGAAACTTAATATGCAGGCAAATTATCATCAAGTGCAGTAGTAACACGTTGCATATCTTCAAATTTTGAAACTTAATATGCAGGCAAATTATCATCAAGTACAGTAGTAACACGTTGCATATCTTCAAATTTTGAAACTTAATATGCAGGCAAATTATCATCAAGTACAGTAGTAACACGTTGCATATCTTCAAATTTTGAAACTTAATATGCAGGCAAATTATCATCAAGTGCAGTAGTAACACGTTGCATATCTTCAAATTTTGAAACTTAATATGCAGGCAAATTATCATCAAGTGCAGTAGTAACAGGTTGCATATCTTCAAATTTTGAAACTTAATATGCAGGCAAATTATCATCAAGTGCAGTAGTAACACGTTGCATATCTTCAAATTTTGAAACTTAATATGCAGAAAAATTATCATCAAGTGCAGTTGTAACACGTTGCATATCTTCAAATTTTGAAACTTAATATGCAGGCAAATTATCATCAAGTGCAGTAGTAACACGTTGCATATCTTCAAATTTTGAAACTTAATATGCAGGCAAATTATCATCAAGTACAGTAGTAACACGTTGCATATCTTCAAATTTTGAAACTTAATATGCAGGCAAATTATCATCAAGTACAGTAGTAACACGTTGCATATCTTCAAATTTTGAAACTTAATATGCAGGCAAATTATCATCAAGTGCAGTAGTAACACGTTGCATATCTTCAAATTTTGAAACTTAATATGCAGGCAAATTATCATCAAGTGCAGTAGTAACAGGTTGCATATCTTCAAATTTTGAAACTTAATATGCAGGCAAATTATCATCAAGTGCAGTAGTAACACGTTGCATATCTTCAAATGTTTAAACTTAATATGCAGGCAAATTATCATCTGCAATTATCCAATCGCGTACAATTCTGATTTTTTTACTGCCCTGGTTAATCCGTGAAAGCTACGTGCTTAGATATAAAGTTAAGGAAATCTGTTCTCTCTTCCTATCATGCTTGGGGGTATGACGTAAATATATGTATTTATATAAAGTTAGAAACAGGAATAATATTAAAGTTAAGTATGAAAAGATGTGTCGTCGTGCTGGGCCTCGTGGATAACCTCGCCATTCTAATAACGGCAATTCGGTTGGAAAACGAAACTGTACCGCGGTGTTTTATTTCTTTCTTTTTTTGATTCTTTTTAAGTGATTAAACCGTTGTACACCAGCAAACTCACCGGTCACGTCGTTTTACTGAATCCGATGACACGCCGAACTGAAACGATCGGAGTATATCGGCATGTTTTTTTTTTTTCTTTCTTTTGAAAGAATTGATATATTATACTCCCGAATAAAAGGCGGAAAAATGCCTGTTCATTTGAGACGAGTAGCGCAGTGCTGGGTTCAATCCGGCGACTTTGTGCACGCAGTGCGTTACCGTGCGGCCATGCACTGTATGGAAATCTGTTCTCTATACCTACCACACAAGGGATACGGAATAATGATATTTTTGTATGCAAAATTAGAAACACGAATAATATTAAAGTTAAGTATGTCAGGATGTACGAGTATAATGTAGCGAAAAAAATTGGATGTATTTTCTTTTTGCCACCCCATCAAGGGATACGGCGTAACGTCAAGCATATGTATGATAAACCAATAATAAAAATGAATATAAATTAAAATTATTAACACGTGATAATAAAAACTAGCGAATTTATTTATACACATTAACAGGAATTTAAAAAAATATATTCTGATTTAATTTCTTACGATCTGTCATGTCTCCCTTCCCCGACAGGGATATGGCGGCGTGATGTAGTGAGTGTAGGTGTGTGTATATATATATATTCATTGGTTCACTGTAGAACCTGATTTTTTGTTTGTGAAACTACTACTGCCACCTATGAAAATATTTTTCACTTCTTTAAGCCTTTAAAGGAAAACGTTCGTTCCTCAGCGAGGACACAAACCAAGTAAGAGGAGGAGATCCTTTTTGGTGAAATGTAGTGGACGTTTTGTTTCAAAGATGGTGTTAATATGCCAAGTTTTTTAAGCAATAATTTGATCGCAATAGGGTATATACAGCCTATGGATAAATATTTTTTTATGTACAATAATAAATAGCAAACGTTTAATTATACAAGCTTATTTTGAATATCAAGCATTTTTTTTTTATAAACTAAACTTATTTTTCATTTTTATTTATTTATAATTGATGAAAAAACAACAGATAATTTCAAGTGGCCACAAAAATAATATGGATCTGGGTTTCTTGCCTTTCATTTTTCGTGTCCCTAGTAAACTAGGATTTTGCCTGTATCTTAGTGAGGAATCATTTTTTAACATTTTATGAAACCAAAATGTGTTGACAAACAAACGAATGATGTAAAATAATAATAATAATAAAATGACGATTTAGAGAGTAAGCTTTTCTCAAGGACGCTCTCAAGGATTTTTCACAGGCTATGTATGTATTCTCAAAAACGACAAATAATTCACGGATTTAACTACTTACTACTTCTATAAATACATTTTATATCGATTTCCCAAAGAAAATATTGCATTAAACACAAAAATATTGTCCTGATATATCAACTGATAGTTGAATGTCAAACGTACAAAATGTTCACTTCACGACTATAACTTATTCAATACTATGTTGTTTATAGTTAAGGCATTAACATTGTGGAGGTTTAAAGACATTGTAATTTATTTTTATCAAACACTGTTTATTCCACTTTTTTATGACGGTATAACCCTACCGGTTTCAAGGATTTCACCTCATCTTCAGGGGAGCGCAAAATACTAAATCGAGACGTTTATAATCAGAAATTATAACATTTTGAAAATTTTACTATACCATAACACAGCGCACGCCTTATTTTTTTTACAAAAGGGAAAATATTATTATCAATATATATATTATTTTAGCGACATCTGTTTTATTTTGATTTTACATATTTTTTCATTTCGTGTTTATTATTATTATTACAATATTTTGAAAATAATTGATTTTATTACTTCTTCCAGCTCTCGGAACTCGAACAGCGAGTTCTGGAAGCTGAGGGCCGCGCAGAAGAGGCGGAAGACAAGGTGAGTCCACTTTTTAATCAATCATAGCCTTCCTCCATATATGTGTGCCCCTTTTTAAACCCTTCTTTTTTTCTATCCATGATGTAACATAAAAATTGGACCCCAATACACCCTATATACGTATTGATATATAGATGCATGTAGAAATGTGTCTACAGATAAGCATATATAGGTGACAATGTACGATGGAATATGGAAAGAAGTAATAAGGAATGAATATGAACTTTAAGTTGGTGTATAACATAAGATAAAAAGAATACTCGGAGACGGTTTGGGCATGTGGAACGAATGAATAATGATACCCTTACAAAACAAATATACAGTGAAAATGTGAGTGGAAAGCGTGGTAGCGGAAGACCATGGAAAGAACATGGTTAGATAAAGAGAATGATAAATTGAAAGAAAGAAATATAAAAAAGTCAGAGAAACCGTAGGAGTTTTAAGATGTGTGGATGTTAAAGAGGCAGTATACAAGTATGTATTGTATGTCACGATAGGAAAGTGTGGCGCTCTCTCTTCTCGGCCTATCCGGACAGGGAACGACGTGGTGGTATGTTTATTAGAATATTGAGTACTGCGAGGTTTTATTCATTAATCAGTAAGAACAAAATTGGTATCTTATCTCCTATAATGATGCATTAGCGGGGTACTGTTATAGATCGTTCAGCCAGAAGAGTCATTTTACAATAGTGTGAGTAACACTCTGTATTACACAACTTATGTAGTGGTATTGGTTTTAGAATGCCACACGATTAGTTCGCGCAGAGCGCACATTTGTATTATTTGTAAAATACTCGGTGATTAGAAAAACACTACCATGTCGAAATTAGGAGTGCGATTTTTGTCTAATGTAATGTATAATTCAATTTTTTTCGAAAGCTTAGAATGTACTTTGTTACAACTAAAAGTTCCCTAGAATTTAGTATCACTCCATCCACTATTATTTTAAAACTTAATTATTTGGCATTGTAATTATGATACATGGATATGTTAAATAATCTTATATTCATTTTATTTTTATGTGCAATCTAATTAAAGCTGACGAACATTTTAACTTTATAATACTTGTACTTATATTTATTTTTAATCTTGAAATTTTTTATTGTTGTTATTTAATGTTTCCTAGAATCTGACATGCCTAAACAATTAATATGCTAAATAAACTTACTTTCATGTTATTTTTATGATTATTATAATTTAAGCTGACAGTATTTTTAATTTACGAAACGCGTGTGTTCATTTCAATGTTTGAATATAAAAAATTATTTTTATATTTTTTTGCTTTTTCACTTCATTAAAAAAGTAAAGGGACAAGTTTTTGCAAACGCACTCATACTATTGCAAAATGTTACTCATACTATTGCAAAATGACTCTTCCGGCTGAATGATCTATATTACTATGTATTATTTTCGTAATACACATAGGAAATATTTTTTAACAAATATTATCAACAGATTTAACAATTCCTAAAAGAAAAAACAATTCAGAACTGATTTTACTTGACGAGCTACCAACGTTACCCACAAAAATACGACTATGAAAAAATATAAGTTTTAAATACAAGTGCATACCATGCATACCATCACGCTATATCTCTGAGAGGGAAGGCAGAGAGGACTGAGCGCCAGATGTTTCTATATCGACACATAATCCTTCACCTCGTCTACATCCATACACTTTCATACAATTCATGCGATTTCTCTTACTTCTTACGTTTCCTTCTTTTATTTAATTCAATCATAAATTTGTTTGGTCTTTCTCTCACACGCATTTCACTCACATTTGCACTACAATTTTTTGTGTTAGTTTTTCTTCATTTATTCGTTTCACATGTCCAAATCATCTCGGAGTGCTCTTTTTAATTTTACTCAATATATAAATCTTAATTTCACATTCATCCCTAATTACTTTATTTCCATATTATAGTATGCATTGTCACCCCGCGTATTCTTCTCAATGTACGCATTTCTACAGCATTTATATTTATTCAGCTCCTAGCAGTATTTAAAAATATTGATTAGAGCTCAAAAACTGATGTTATTGCGAAACCCCAAATTGTATCGGTGAACCCTAGGCTAACATGTCATAAACCCCTGCTAAATACAATTTGGAAACCCCTTATCTATACCATCAGTCAACCTACACTCTAGACTCTAAAGTAAATATCCAAAAGACCGATAAGATAGACGGTATATTCGCCCGATCTACCTCAATTAGACAGTTTCCGAGACATTAAGATATGGTACGCGTACATAAAGCACAACTACACGTTGAAATCGCCCTTAGTATCGATCTGTCGCCACCCTTTCTCTTATCCCTACGTACTAGGGGATGTTTAATCTGCGTGGAAATCAAAACAACGTTTCATCCAACATTTGGGAATTTTATACAATATTATTTTTTCAATTATTGTACATACGCCATTTCCCTGACGATGTTAGCAGAGATGACAGAGTGCCATACTTTCATAATTCGACACACATCCTTAGCCTCTTTCACATCCGTACACTTCCTCATACTAACTCTACGATTACTCTGACTTTTTACTTTTTCTTCTTTCAGAATATCATCCAAATAAACTTTTCTTGGTCTTCCTCTCGTACGCCTTCCACTCACATATACACTGTAATCTGTTTTTTTTTTCATCATTCATTCGTTCTACATGGCCAAACCATCTTAACGTACTCTTATTCATGTTACTCAACACATCAGCCTTAGATTCAAATTCATTCCTAACCACTTCATTCCGTTTTTTTGTCATACATTGTCACTCCATGTATTCGTTTTAATACACGTATTTCTACAGCATTTATTCGACTCCTCGTAGTATTTTTCCAGGTCCACGTTTCACTCCTGTACAACAAATTTGCCACCAAAATGCTATTGTAGACAATCATCCTAGCAGTTTTTGATACTATCCGGTATAAATTTTTTTTTAGTGCCCCTTGACTTTTTTCTTATTGCAACACTTCGTTCGATATCAAAATATTTACTATCCTTTTTGACATAATGATTGTATTTGAATAGAATTTGTTTTAAGACTATGAATGCTTTAGAAAACGAAGGTAAAGGCGGATCTTCTTCGTCAATATATTCAACCTCTTCTGCTTTCTCCTTTTACATTGCGTCTCCCTACTATGCTATTCGAGGTGGTTGGTGGAAGCGGCTTCAGTGCCTAGCGCGTAGTAACATGTATTGAAGTAAAACATGTGCATCTCGAAGGTTTCGCTTATTATTGACTAATACCATTATTCTAGTTTAAACCAAGCATTTATATTTTTTGATTTGTTTTATCAAACACTGTTTATTCCACTTTTTATAACGGTATAACCCTACCAATTTCAAGGCTTTCACCTTATTATCAGGAGAGCACAAACAAGACTCCCCCGATGGTGTGATGGAAAGCCTTGAAACCGGTAGGGTCTATTTATTTATTTAACACTTTTATTGCAAATACAATCTGGCGGGGCTATTGCCAGGCGGCAATCTCTTCCAACCAACCAGACAAAAGTAAATAAACCAAGTTACGTGGTCGCATAAATCATTCAAATGACTATCCATCCCCACGAAATCCATAAACATAAACGTGATCACATGCCCACGAACTCTAGAATCAGTTACAAACCAATATAAGACTCGCTCAGTCCTTGGCATGCTTTAAGAAGCGACTAAAAAACCTCTTAATTTC
The DNA here is from genome assembly GCA_949825065.1 of Odontocerum albicorne. NCBI lineage: Eukaryota > Metazoa > Arthropoda > Insecta > Trichoptera > Odontoceridae > Odontocerum > Odontocerum albicorne. The sequence goes on along the minus strand of OX463852.1, from coordinate 39,516,907 downwards.
TAGTCAGTAAAATAACGTGTTTCATTCCTGATTTTTCTTTTCCTTTCCTCTCTACCATCCCTTCCTTTCCTTTTGATTGATTATATCTCACTTTATATTAAAAATAATGTTCGGATGACTGTCCGTCTTTGGGGGGTTCGTGGTCATGTGCTCACGTATATGTTTATGGATTTCGTGGGGATTGATAGTCATTTGAATGATTTATGCGACCACGTAACTTGCTTCATTTATTTTTGTCTGGTTGGTTGGAAGAGATTGCTGCCTGGCAATAAGCCCGCCAGATTGTATTTGCAATAAAAGTGTTAAATAAATAAATAAATGATTTCCAATAATCTTATTATAAATCACACAAAAATAAATGTATAAAAAAATATTATTTGAACGAGGAGTGAGATTGATGCCCATACAATGTGTCCACAATTCACCCCTCCGTACAAGTCCTAGGGGTGGCCCCCAATGCATTTTTCGACACTGTCAAACACACGCATTTATAGGAATACATTTATTTTTTCATTGTTTCATGCACATTGTTTTAAAACAAAAAATGTGCGTGCCTGAGGTAGCGGGTTTTAAAAATAGCGGAAGGGTTTTTAAAAACCATCCCCATTAGATTAATTATTCTTTCCCACAATTATGTCGTATATCGGCCGTGGCATAACGGTTAGCATTAATGCTAAGCAAGCTGACGCATCAGGTTCGATTCCTGGTGGATTCACTTCCGTACTGGTTTTACTCTTAGACCATTTTATATCAGAATTATTGTTAGTATGTAATTTATACGCTGTTTATCATAAATTATTATAACCCAATTAATCAGCACAAAAAATAACGTTAAATAACGGATCCAATAGAACAGATTTTGTAAGAAGATAGAATGTTGTGCATGATAAAATATATGAAGGTAGATCAGGCGAATGTTGTGCGCATTGGTAGACAAGTTTGAAAATCTGTTTTCTCTGCCTACTTCGCAAAAAAACACGGCGTGATGATAACTGCCTGACGGAATATTAAATATGCCGATTGTCATGGAAGTCTCCTTAATCTCCTTGCCATCGGTATTTTTCGTTTAATATGTTAAGAATGTATGCTTACTGAAGTGCACGAGCATGTGCACAATTAACCAATACACGTACAGGCGTCTTCCATCTCCAGAAAAGCTACCAATTATTCTCCATCTCGAGGGATATCGATTAATAATCTAAATAGTTGGCTTTACATCAGATACAATATTACCAGTGACAATAGTCTGGTGAATAGTCCACTTAATATTCCTTGAATCTTCGAAAAGACTATAGTTTCACTTTGTGGTGCCATGTTTTATGTAACAGGAAAAATAAGTAAATAAATAAAAAAACTTATTTTATATTTTTGTGTTCACCACAGGTTTATTTTTAGGTTTACAATCGGTTTCGAAGACCACCGTCTTCAAGTGGAGATAAACTAAATTGCTAAAAGTTTATCTCCACCTGACAAAAATAAACCTGTGGTGGACACAAAAATGTAAAATAAGTTTTTTATTTATATACTTATTTTTCCTGTTACACTCAATATTCATTATTGACATCCCGACTAACCATACTCGAAGTCTAAGGACACATCAATTGATTTTTTATGTGGCGCTTATGAGCTTCCTTTTTTAAATTCAAAAGCAAAGGGCTATTGCGCTGATTACATATAACAAATCAACGCCTTACAAGTCATGATTACATATTACGAGCGCTGATTACATATTACAAATCAACACCTTACAAGTCATGATTACATACTCGTATTACAAGCGCTGATTGATTACATATTACAAATCAACACCTTACAAGTCATGATTACATACTCGTATTACAAGCGCTGATTGATTACATATTACAAATCAACACCTTACAAGTCATGATTACATACTCGTATTACAAGCGCTGATTGATTACATATTACAAATCAACACCTTACAAGTCATGATTACATACTCGTATTACAAGCGCTGATTGATTACATCTTACAAATCAACACCTTACAAGTCATGATTACATACTCGTATTACAAGCGCTGATTGATTACATATTACAAATCAACGCCTTACAAGTCATATAATTTTTATTATGATGAAACGTTTTTTGTTCTATGTAATGTTCACTTGTACAATTATATGGTAAGTATAACATTGATTTTTTTAAATGCAACCGTAACAATTATCAGGTTTACAGTATTATGTTAAATAATACATTATATTTTTTGTCACAATACTAAGTCAAAATCATTTAAACAAACGAAAAACGATTTTCCCATTGCAATAAACAAAACGTTACAAAAACAAATAATACAGACTAGACAAAAAGAAACTTTGAAAAAAGAGTTAGGGAACATTTGAGATATCTCGATAACAATAATTTTTGGAAGTCCGCTAACCACCTAATCGATAAAAAAAACCCCGTTTGTTTATTATTGATCGTGGCTTAAGGATTCTGCAAACGAGCCAAAAGAATCGCAGCTGGATAATTTAGAAATTATCGAGATTAGAAAAAGCGTTAAATTAAGTTTTAACATTATAAATTATCAAGTTAATTTCAATAAAAGTCGTCTGTTAAATATGTTTCCCATTCAAAAGCCGCCATCCTTTTGATATACTCCTATTCCCCTGCCCTTATGAGCCACTACTCCCTTTCCCCTCTCATTGATCTACCACAATTAGGAAAAAAATATTTTTAGATATAAATTAGTTCATCTTCACCTGACGTGGAAGACGGAGGTCTTGAAACCGGTAATGAACTCAAATAAAACATAAGCAAATACGAAATAAAAAAAATAAGTATTTTATTTATTTGTTTAAAACAAATAAGCTCCACCTGTACAAATAAATAAAGGGAAGGGAAAGTGGAAAGGAATGTGAAATTGCATTTTTTATAAATGACATTTATCGACCCACCAAAATCTCTCGGGTTAACTGAATCTTAAGACCGAAGCCACACCAAAGTGCTTCATTAGATGTTACGTAACTAATATACTGGGTGACTTCATGTTTGGCCACACAAAGTGCTTCGCACAAATTCATTTGACATTTGGGAGCGGTTGAGTCAACAAACGATGCTACTCTCAAAACTAACCAATTTCATTACAACTTACTTTATCTTTATTTACTTCCTGTGCAATTTCATTCCAAATTGATTTTATAACAAGTAAATTTTTGTATAATTTGCTCGATGGGTTCCACAAAGGCTCCCTTTTATACGCAGCTGTTATTAAAATTTCCACCATCTTGTAAAACCACGGTGACACAATAAAATTAACCAACACGTCTGTTCGCTAGGAGATTCACTCGGTGACTAATCGTCATGTAGCGTGGCGCGAAGCGTGCAGTGTGGCCATTGCGATAGTATGCGGTTCGTTGGTTCGCTAGGATATGTCGCCTAACTCGCAGCGTAACTCTAAGCACCAAGCGAGGTTCCTACATGTGTGGCCTCGGCCTTACAGTACAGACTAGATTGTGCAGGATGGTAGAGAAAAAATAACCCGGATAATCCCACCAAAAAATTAGACGTAAACCAAAAATTATTCTACGCACCCTTTTATTTGAAATGCGACAGCAAAGAAGTTTGTGTTTCCCCCGTGTTCACATTTGGTAAATGGTGCTAAGCAGATTTCGCAATATTAGTTTGGGACGAGAAGTCGTAAAATCAACAACACAACTCGAAAACTCAATAAAGAATGTTATAAAAAAGAACTATATAATATTAGGTGTTAACATAAGTTATGTCCGTTTTTTTTTTAAAGTAAAAAATGAGCACCAAAAAGTAAAACAAAATGGTAAAGGTTATACGTCATTTAAAAAAAAATGCTTTTACGTTACATACTCGTATAAAGTATTATTTTATTTGATTACAAGCCTTCAAAATGGAATGTCAAGTAGACGAAAGTGATAATTTTCGACACTTCCTTCTGTTCGCGTTCAATCGAGGGAATAAAGCTGCCAAAGCTGCTCGCGATATTTGCGAAGTGTACGGTCAAGATTCTATGAATTAAAGGGCAGCTCGTCGATGGTTTTTGCGTTTCGAAGACGGTAATTTCGACCTGAAAGACATAGAGCGTTCCTGACGACGACCAGTGGACTTCGACGAGGACCGCTTAAACCATATTATTCATGAAGATTCTTTTTAAACATTTTCCATCACCATTTTCAAACCATTTTTCATGGTGTCGAAAATGCTCACTTTCGTCTACTTGACATTCCAGTTTGAAGGCTTGTAATCAAATAAAATAATATATGTAACGTAAAAGCAAACACAATATCTTGTAGAGCAGAAAATTTTCTTTTGAATGATGTGTAACCTTTACCATTTTATTTTACTTTTGGGGCTCATTTTTAAATTGGAAAAACGGACACAACTCATGTTAACACCCAATGTATAAAACTAGAGCACATGGCTATGTATATATCTGTCTATCTACCCACCAACGGGAATAAGAATATTGACGGTCAATAAAATTATACCTTTAGATTTGAAATGAATGTTCATTATCCGTAAGGAGTATAATAGAAAGGACAATAAAAAGATGGAGTTCAGAATACTTGACGTTGGTACCACTGAAGATGACAATGTAAGCCAAATGGGACCAGAAAGCGTGCTGCTGTTTACTCCTAATTGTGTTGGGCATTAGAAGCGTCTTATGCAACATGCCCTTACATCTCTTTCGCTGCCTTCCGTCAGATCTCCAATGAGACTATTTCTTGGAAGTGTGTATTCCAGCTTGCAAGCTACGTGTCCAGATCTACGCAGGCGAGCACGCGACAGTAGAATCCGGATACTACAACAGTTTGATCTTTGCAAAACTTCATTAATTGATACTCGATGATGGCATTATTTGCCTGAGATACGCTTATAGGTACTTTCAACAAACATTTTACAAGAAAGTAATGTTCAAACATTAAAAAAAATTGTGTAACGTGAGGATTAATCGGTACAACATTTTTACATTCAGAATCAGGGGATATTCATAGTTAAAAAAAAAACACTGCAATGGCAACGCGACATATTATATCCTTGTTCTAGAACTGAAAAAAAGAAACTAATTCTTTCCTCACGAGTCCTTGACTACGCGTCTTAAAATAATCATAAAATCGAATATGGAATCCATAGTTGATGAAATTTTCATCAACCGACTCAAACTTCAAATTAAGCTCTCTCCAATAGGAAAAAACTCACGGCAGATGCAATTTTATTCTAGTGACTCAAATGTCAAATTTTGTTATCTCCAATAAGAAAAAACTTTTCCGGTAGATGAAATTTTCTTCTACTGACTCAGATGTCAAATTGTGCTATCTCCAATAAGAAATGTTTTTCTTATTGGAGATTCCTATGACAACAGAACATGATCGAACTGTTCCGTCGCCAACATGTATTTAATTATATTATGCTGCCGTAGTGTTTCGTCGCCAGCACTTATTTCATGACAATATTACGCCGCCGCAGTGTTCTATTGCCAACACTTATTTCATGACAACATTATGCCGCCGCAGTGTTCTATTGCCATCACTTATTTCATGAGATTTCTCCGCAGCAGTGTTCCGTTGCCAACACTTATTTCATGACAACATTGCGCCACCGCTGTGTTCCGTTGCCAACACTTATTTCATGGCAACATTACGCCGCCGCTGTATTCCGACGATAACACTTATTTCATGATAACATTACCCCGTCGCAGTGTTCCGTCGATAACACTTATTTCAAGGAAACATTAACAGTCGACGTTGTTTGACCGTGTTAATGTGTATTTAATTTTATTTCAGTGAGAAAATTATTTGTTTGTTTTGATATTTGTCACGAACATTAATTTATCTAAGGCCTGGTTTTTTGACCTTACATCACAGGTCACTATGACGTCCGTTATCGACTACTTTGATGTGGAAAATTGTAAAATAGCAAATTTATGCATAACGAACTGTTGAAAATATCAAAAACATCGATAATGGAGCATTGAATCTAACGGAGCTGTGATGTTAAGTCAAAGACCAGGGTCTTAATTTTTAATTGGACTAAGAACTGAAAGCCCGTGGACATGAATACAGACTTTAGACTGCCTACCGGTGAAACACCATCAACCATGGACTATATGGAGATATCTTAATCGCCTACGCACCCACATAGGAAGATCAAAAGAAAATCTTCTCAGATGAAGCATTTGTATAGAGGATCCACCACTGTGTATGTGTGGTGACAGTCAATCAATGTCGCACCTGATGACTTGTTCACTGTGTCCCGTTACCTGTTCGGAAGAAGACCCGCTTAAAGGCAGCACCAATGTCATCATACGAGTAGTTGCGTTTTTAGGATTTATACAATACATAATATATCTGGTGTTATCGGTATGATTAGAATGAAATTGGACTTATATATTAGGTGTTAACATAACATAAGTTGTGTCAGTTTTTTTTTTTTCAAATTAAAAAATGAGCACCAAAAATAGAACAACATGGTAAAGGTTATACGTCATTCGAAAGAAAATTTTCTGCTCTAAAAGATATTGTGTTTGCTTTTACGTTACATATACGAGGCATATCCAGAAAGTAGGTGTACTGAATTTTTGTAGGTTACAATTTTTTTTATTTAAACAAAAAAATTACGTAGTTACCGTAGTACATATGTAAGCTATTTTTCGACATAGTCGCCATTCCTCTCAATGCAGGTGGTGAAGCGGGGTATCAACTTTTTGATGCCTTCCTCGAAGTAGTTTCCCGCCAACCCATCCGTCCACTTCTCCACCTCCTCCTTTACCTCCTCGTTGGTTGAAAACCTTTTTCCACCCATGTGCAGCTTCAGGGAGATAAAGAGATAGTAATCTGAAGGTGCTAGGTCAGGGGAATGCGCGGGATGGTTCAGGACATCCCATTTAAACGAGGCGAGCAGTTCCTTCGTGGCGTTCGCCGTGTGTGGTCTGGCATTGTCGTGCAGCAGGCAGACTCCCTTTGTCAGCATGCCTCTCCTCTTGTTCTGAATCGCCCTCCGCAATTTTTTAAGGGTCTCACAGTATCTTGCAGAGTTGATGGTCTCCCCTTGAGGCATATATTCAATTAAAATTATGCCTTGACAGTCCCAAAACACGGATGCCATGATTTTCTTGGCTGAAATTGTGGTTTTGAACTTTTTGGTGGAGGGTAAAGAGGTGTGACGCCACTGTTGAGACTGCCTTTTGGTTTCAGGCGTGTAGTGTGCAACCCAAGTTTCATCTCCAGTAACGATGGAGCGGAGAAATTAATCTCCATGGAGTTTGCAGCGCCTCAAAAACTCTTGCCCGGCATTATTTATTTCGCACTTGGCGGGAGATTGGATTGACATTTTTCACTAAACGTGTTGTCGCGTCGACACTTCTCAATGTACTGACCTGGAACCGGTCTCGTTGTGGAGGGAAAGGGTCAGGCTACACGGAAGTGTAGCCAACATGTCGAAAATAAAATCCATCCGGTCGTGAGAGCCTCAGTACACTTACTTTCTGGATACGCTTAGTATTATTTTATTTGATTACAAGCCTTCAAAATGGAATGTCAAGTAGATGAAAGTGAGCATTTTTGACACCTCCTTCTGTTCGCGTTCAATCCAGGGAATAAAGCTGCCAAAACTGCTCGCGATATTTGCGAAGTGTACGGTGAAGATGCTATGCTATAAGATGACAGCTCGTCGATGGTTTTTGCGTTTCAAAGACGTTAATTTCGACCTGAAAGACATGGAGCGTTCTGGACGACCAGTGGACTTCGATGAGGACCGCTTAAACCATATTATTCATGAAGATCCCCTTCAAACCACCGTAAAATTGACTGAGCAGATGGATTGTAGTCACATGACTGTATAGCGCCATCTTAAATCAAGGGGAACAGTCCAGCAGTTCGGCGCTTGGGTTCCACATGTTTTGAGTGAAAACAACAAAAATCAATTGTCGACAATTGATCCAAAAACCATCGACGAGCTGTCATTTCATTCATAGCATCTTCACCGTACACTTCGCAAATATCGCGAGCAGCTTTATTCCCTCGATTGAACGCGAACAGAAGGAAATGTCGAAAATGCTCACTTTCGTCTACTTGACATTCGATTTTGAAGGCTTGTAATCACATAAAATAATATATGTAACGTAAAAGCAAACACAATTTCTTGTAGAGCAGAAAAAATTCTTTCGAATGACGTATAACCTTTACCATTTTCTTTTACTTTTGGTCCTCATTTTTAAATTTGGAAAAAACGGACACAACTTATGTTAACACCCGATATATAAACCATATTCCAAACCATATTTTTTCATTATCTTATTTGGAATTCATTAATTCATTCCGGTGATAGACTGGACTACATAAAATGATTTTTTGAAGTGGCTGTCCCTACAAGGTGGCATATACTTACTCTGGAGTATAGAATAACATATAGCTTGGAGGTATTTAAGAGAATTCTGGAGTTGACACTTTTCCTACTAACCAGATAGATGTTAAAGAGACTAATTCAAAACCAGACTGAAACCTTTTTTAAAAAATATGCGTACCAACAGTAATCGAACTTGTAACCCCCGGACTGGAAGACAGATATCTTACTAAGTAAGCTACGGAGTTTTTGTCATTTTGAAATAAACTGTTATACTTAATGATGGATAAACCCGTTCAAACTTTTCAAATTTGAAAAGAAAAATTGAATTGAATTGTTGCATGTACAAGTTTTACATTATAAACATACTTTAACATAATTATTTTATTAAAAAAGTTTATTTTAATAAAATAGCAATTTTTTTTGTATTTTTTATGAAGAATATTTTTTAAATGTATATTTAACACAAAGTATAAAAAAAAATGTGAAATTATTATCGTGTGAATTTAATATTTTCAAAACCGACATAATTTGGTTCACTCTACATGCACGCCAGCATTCTACTAGGGTTCAAGATCGGCCATTTTTTTAAGGCATGCGCATTCAGGGGGTGCTCTGCAAAAACCACCCCTATTTTATGCAGCCACGCGCTCCGTACTCACTAACCCCCGATATTCCGTACCAAAGTCGAATCAAACCAAATTTCTCATAGGGATACCGACGCCGTCCCTAATTCTAATATAATTCCCGAAACATTACATCGGGATCCTTCTAAAATACAACGAATCTTTATCAATTGTTCAGTGATCTGTTTATTGTGTTCAGCTTTGTAATTTAAAGTGTCTATGCGTATTTGATCGATAAGTTTCTGGGCCTTCTCAATTATTTACATCCAACAGTGTTAACAAATGTCTGACTACCGTATTCGGGCCCCCTTGTGAGCTTTCTCAATTGTTTCTCTAATATATCAAATATTAAATTGCTTATTTTTTTTTTATTACATCTGTCACACTGATTGCGAAAATACTGTGATATTTTTTATTGGCTAAATAAATTGCTAATATGTACAATTGATATATTTATTTGAGTATAAGCTGTTTTTTACACTCCTGAATTTTACTATTAGTTTAAAATTCAGAACAACATTTTGGTTGTTTTTTTATATCTTGCATTAAATTATTATTATTTATTCAATATTTCACAGCATCATAATTCGTTATGATTTTATAATTTAACTTACCTCTATTTTTAATTAATATTTTTTACAGAAACGTAACGTTAAAGCAATTAACTTTAAATTGATTTTTTTATTTGAATATAAGATTTGTGATCTTTACAAATTGATTCGTTTGCGTGTATTTAAGTGAACATATGACAATGTCTGCCAAATGGTTTGTCCTAAATAAGGAGTAATAAGTGACTTTAAAGAAATAGTATTTATATGCATTGAATGGCATTGTTTTTCCTCTCGTACTGTCTGGTTCCGATCGAGTCAATGTCAGATAAGGAACCCGAAAAGCCCTGGCGGCTGAAGTACAAACTAACGACGCTTCAGGGGCGCGACTGTGCTGCTGCCACGTAGCGACCAACCGTAAGTACAGCTTTTTATCAATTTCCCGAAAAATGGCGGATTTTCCCGCTGTTTTCGTGTCATTTGAATATTATTCTTGAGTTCTTGTAAAAACTGCTATTTCAAATATTGTAACAGAGAAAGAAATACAGGGAAGAGCAATTAACACTACAATGCAATATAAATGCTACGTGTACGAGTACAAAATACTGCAGCAAAGTAAAACAAAAAAATTATATGGCAATAAAAATCTGACTGAAATGTATTTATTTATTTATTTGTACAATGTACTGTCGATTTCGACCATTACAATATTTACGTGCATACCATAACGCCATTTCCCTGTCGGGGTAGGCAAAGAAGACAAAACACCAAACTTTTATTTCTTGACACACATCCTTCACTCTTCTACATCCATGCGCCTTCTCGTTGAACTCATACGGTCTCTCTACTTTTTATATTTCTTTCAAAATATCATGCACTTGATCCAACCATACTTTCTTCCTTGGTCTTCCTTCAACTCGTTCCACTCACAGTAGCAGTGTATATTTGTTTATCTACTTCTCGTACAATTTCTTGTTTGTGCTCCCCTGATGATGAGGTGAAAGCCTTGAAAGGAATAAACAGTATTTGATAAAACAAATTACATAAATTTATAACAATATATATTTCTAGACGAATCAAATGCATAATATACTCGTATGAGTTTCTACCCATAATATACCTGTTTTGAGATAAAGTAATTGTATATCACTTTCGTTGTATACAGTTCAAACTGGCAAGCTTATTGACATGTGTCAATCTTTTCCAACCAACCGTTATGATGTTAATGGGCCTTAAGTGAAAACAAGACTAAAATTTATTTTTTTTAAATCTGGGATACATCTTACAGTGGTCTTAGAGTTGGAACTTTACAATTATCGATGTTCATGGCATTAATAATATATCTCGAGTCTTCTGATTGGCTGTCGTTTACCGCCCTTCTATTAAACATAATAAGCCGCGTTAATGTGAATTCGGATAAAGAGAAATAGCGTAAATGGAATAATTATTTTTTTAAGAAACATTGCTGTTCACGGGCTTCTTTAAAATAGTCAAAATAATACAATGACAATTTATGTTGTTTATAGTTAAGGCATTAACGTTGTGGAGGTTTAAAGACATTGTAAGTGGAATAAACAGTGTTTGTTAAAAATAAATTACAATGACAATTTATATAGTGTCATTTAGATAGCAGACTCTCCTCAAGGGCGCTCTAACATAACTATGGATTCAAACTCATTTATATTGACAGATTAAAAATGATACAAGAAACAAATTCAGTGAAAAGTTGGAAGGTGGTGGCTGAGGATATTAGATTGGGTACTTTCTCACATATGCATAAGTTTAGTAATACTTTTTTGGTAACAAAACCCGCAAAACACTCACCACGGGATGAATAGTTTGATACGAAACCGAACTTCTAGTATCATTTCAATGTTATTTATTGTTGTTTATTTGAATTTAAGTATACCATTTAAAATACTTAGATGTTTCTATACACTGTAGTGATTGTGTTGTGTTCAATATTTTTAGCGGTTCAATGCGTCCACACAATGATTTGATTCGTGGCAGTAAATCCATCGCTAACGCTCGTTAGGCTGGATTCGCTCTAGGCATCAGTTATGATAATTCCGTTAACTAATAGAAAAAGAAAGACAACCCTAAACCGCTTATGCTTTCCATCCATCTTGTTCGAAAGCTTCCCTATTAAAAGTCAGTCTTTTGGCGGTTCGCGATCTCCACTCCTACACATTCTTATAAACGATTAATATAACCCACTTCAGCAAGGCAATCCTTTCTACTACGTCGCACAATTAAGTTTTTGACAATCTCTTTTGCTTATAGTTAAGAAATTCTAGAATGAGTCCTATGACAGCTCACAAATTGGCCCCAATACAACCTTATGTAATGTATTTACCTAAATAACTTGCTATTTATTAGAATTGAGGCTTATATCAACCCTTTGTTACCTGAACATAGAAATAACTTGTTTATTTCTTTTTTTGTTAAATATATTTTGTAGTAAAATTTAATTCTAACTCATCCAAAAAAGGGTGGTACAAATTTGTACCTTCAGTGAGCAAAGGCATAAAAAAACGACAAACATGTTTTGAACAATCGTATTATTATATCAATCACTTTTACATAAACAAATGTTAATGAACTTCTACTTTCAAAATAAACACACTTACTTGCCATTTTCATTAATATTTTTATATCAAAAAATGAACAATAAAACACACGTCAGTGTGACAGTCAACATTTATCTGAGATACCTGATGGCATTTTTAATAAATACACGTTCCAATACTGTTTGCATTGTAAAATATTAGTACACATATGTGATGACAGGGATTGGATCAAACTAATTTTGATATATAATATAATGCTAGAATGAACGTTTAAATCTGGTGGTACAAATTTGTACCGTCAGGTGGCAAAGGGTTAAAGTTGGTGGAGTAATTAAAATTACTGAACATCGTCACAAGGTTGTATTGGGACAAATTTGTGAGCTGTCACAGGACTCATCCTAGAATTTCCGAACTATAGTTAGTAAAACGCTCGACTTTCACTCGGGTATATCAGGTTCGATTCCGACAAAAGGGTGCCTTTCTAGTAAATTACTTCGTCTGGTTACAAAACTTGCGACTGCAAGTATTGTTACCTCTTCACATGGGATGATGAACTGTGAATTTCGAGCCCACTCCAGTGGTTCTAAACCTAAAGGCTCGATTAATGAGTCTGAAGGCAATGGTGTTGTCTTCAAGCCCGTTAATGTCAATGAGTGAATAAATTAACACTTAACTTTGGCTAGGACTTATTCGTTTCTCCTGTTTCTGAATGTTCTTCTGAAAACAGTTATTTCCATATTATTTATAGTCAACGCATTTTAGGGAATCGGTCGTTAAGGAAGAGATGATTATGGTTGTTGATAAATAAAATAACTTGTTAAATCGCAATGCGAAAAGAGAGTGTTTATTTTTATAGTAGCGTAGGTATTTATATGTTTTTGGAATGTGCACGAGAGTGCGCTCGCGATATGCTTCTGTCTCGCTTCTGTGAATGCAGAACGATTAATATCGTATGTGGGTGATATTTTATTTACGAAACTGGCGAGACAGCGTGGTGCGTTCTCTCTCTAGTATGGAATGTGGCGCGATCGCTCGGCCGGCGTCAATGGTTAGCATGTGACCTTTGGACTGTTTACTATAATTTATCGAGAAATCCGAAGGTCGTTTCATCGGTCATTGACCGTATGTATGCGACAATATTCAGCGACGACCGTGGTTCCCCACAGCATTAACACTAGAGCTTTAAATGTATTTTAATTTATGTAGCCAAACACTGTTTATTCCACTTTGTATAACGGTATAACTCGACCGGTTTCAAGGTTTTCACCTCATCATCTAGGGAGCACAAACAAGACTCCATTAGTAATTTGTTTGTTTTTATTTGTTTGATCAAAAGCTGGTTATGATCTTACGTTTCTTCCACTTAAGATCATGATATCATCCTCCCGGTTTTAAAGTTTTTCTTTTATCATCAGGGGATGCACAAACAAGAGTATTGTTTGTCCTCTCCTGAACGTGAAAACCTTGAAACCGGTAGGATTACACCATAATATAAAGTGGAATAAACAGTGTTGACTAAACAATTCACAATGTATGTTATTTCCATAGTTTTTATGCAACTTGTTATTTATAGGATTACCATGTGGTAGAGTCTCCTTAAAATATGCATGTATTGTAGTAAGCATTGTCGTTCCGTGGGCATACTGTGGTCTAGTCAAGTTAACACAGTGGCAGTTCGCGTTATGACCGCTGCACGTGAAAATCCAGCCTTATACTGATGAAATATAATCAACCGAACCTCGTATTCAATACAATTGTGTCATCATTTTTGTACTTGTATTACCATTGCATGACATCCGTACAATATGGTGATCTCATAGTTTTTTATCCACTTTGCACGGATTTCTCCTGTTATATTAGGTGTTAACATAAGTTGTATCCGTTTTTTTTCCAAATTAAAAAATGAGCACCAAAAGTAAAACAAAATGGTAAAAGTTATACGTCATTCGAAAGAAAATTTTCTGCTCTACAAGATATTGTGTTTGCTTTCACGTTACATATATTATTTTATTTGATTACAAGCCTTCAAAATGGAATGTCAAGTAGACGAAAGTGAGCATTTTCGACACATCCAATCGAGGGAATAAAGCTGCTCGCGATATTTGTGAAGTGTACGGTGAAGATGCTATGAATGAAAGGACAGCTCGTCGATGGTTTTTCCTTCAATAATTACGTCGAATTGCGGACATGGTTGGACGAATTCCTCGAGTCAAGACCGGGTGGTTTTTATCCCACGGACATTGAAAAATTCGTAGAACGTTGGCGAGAAGCTGTAAATAATGAAGGAGAATACATTATTGACTAATTTGTTGTAAATAATAAAAGAGAATACATTATTGACTAATTTCTTGTAATTTTATTTTGTTGTGTCCTCTTGTTCTCTTCATTTGGAAAAAAACGAACACATTTATGTTAGCACCCAATACAAAGAGGGTCTGCTTCTAGAGTTAGCATATTCGTTAGGAAGAATATCAGCCAGGATTTTTCTCATACTGCTAGGCAGTTTCGAGAATATATCCACAGTGTCATTCAGTTGGTTCAATATCTCTAAACCACGCGTGACTGAGTGTTTAGCCATGATTTTCGTCCTGTAAGTTGGTATGTAGAACAGAGGGTGATTCCTTGCACGGCTATATTTATTAGGTACATATAAACTTAGTGCTTCTAAAATCGCGGGACAGTTAAAACCACCTTGAAAACCCTTAAGTAGGAATATCGCAATGGATTCTTGCCTTCTTGTTTCGAGGCTTCTATAGTTACACACCGTGAGAAGTTCGGCATGGTGAACATATTTTGCTTGTTTTTTTGTAAATTTAGTTGAACAATGAAAGATTGGAGCAAGTCGAAAAATTCTGCTTTTTGGACAGTTGATTTTCAGATAATGGAAGGATTAAGAGGGATATCAAAACAATACTCGTATTTTAGTGCTAACTTTGATGATGGAAGTGAAACCTGGACGCGGAAATAGACTTATAGGTGACGAATAAATCATGTAGAAATACAATGGGTGACAATTTATGACAAAATATGGAATGATGTGACTAAGGATAAATGTGAAATTAAGGCTGTTGTATTAAGTAACATGAAGGTGAGCACTCTGAGATGGTTTGGGCATGTGGAACGAATAAATGAAGAAAACTAACAAAATAAATATGTAGTGCAAATGTGACTGGAAGGAGTGAGAGAAGAAACCAATGAAACTATGATTGGATCAAGTGAATTATATTTTAAAAGAAGGAAACGTAGGTCAGTAATTTCAAAAGAGTTTTATAAGAAGGTGTATGGGTGTAGAAGAGACGAAAGATGTGTGTTTAGATAGGAAAGTCTGTCGCTCTGTAATTTCTGCCTACTCCGAACAAGAAAGTATGTATATATTTTTAAAATTTTAAAATGAAATCTTCAAAGAATCCCCTTACCTTACTAAGCATACACATATATCCGTCGTAAGGCAAATAAATTCTAAGGTTTTTTTTAAATAATAGATATGTTCGAAGTCATAGGTATCTTTATACCCTCGAATACTAATAAGTGCCCGTGTCGTTCAAGGCGAGTAGCACAGCGCGGGGTTCGAACCGACGATCTTCCGCATAGAAGTCCAGTGCGTTACCGCGCGGCCATACACCTCGAAATGCAATTTGGATGAACATTTCACCATTTTCTAATTATTGAAGCGCTCTTAGGGTAGCCGATATCACAAATGGCGTTATATACATTTCTTGGTTTCATATTTTTATTATAATGACATTAGGCTATTTCTCGTGATCTAGTATAATAGTCGTATCATTTGGACAAAATACGCTTGTGTGTATTGATTTGTTATGTATAAGCTGTTGCTATTCATTTATTTTGGTTTTACTTTTGTTTTTATTTTTATTCTTATGATTGTGTGCGGTATATTATGGGATGAACATTTTTGGTCTTTCTGGAGTGATGATGTGTGAAGAGTTTGATTCTGCATGATGTTTCCAGTTGTAATTGAGTGTCACTGTTTGTCAGGTTGATGAGAACGTGCAACGGGGTTTTGTTTTTGTGTAATAAAAAAATCGGAAAGAAGTATCGATTTATTTTTTCATGCTAAATATTCTCAGTGAGATACAGGCAAAAGCTTAGTTTACTGGGGACACGACAAATGAAAGACGACAAACCGAGATCCATTAAAATAATATATGTCCAAATTAAATTACCTGTTGTTTTTTCGCAAATTATGTATATTTCATGTCATGTGTAAAAAATAAATTCAACAAGCACAAAGTATTGACAGACTGCACTCAAAATTAACAACGAGAAAGAAATTAATCTGCCAATACGATTTACAGATTTAATATATTTTATTTCGTTAAAGAAAGTTTTTATATAGCGCTTTTTTACGTTGCTTAATAGCGCTATAAGAATTTAAGAGAAGATATACAGAAAAAAATACAGTTTAAAATGTTCCGAGTGTAAAACGTCATGAAATAACTACCTCAGGAATGTGGCGCCCCTTACTTAGCGTTAAGTTACCATTATACCACGGCTGTACACTCGTACTTCATTATTGTTATTGCTAAGGATCAAAATATTATTACGCTCAAGAGAAATTATTTTTGTTAGTGATGATTAAAGTGCCTCTTTCCTTATGAATAGGCTTACCACACGTTCCGGGCTATTTAGGAATATCTTAGAATGAAAGAATTACATAAAGACAAAAATGTTGGTTGTCGTTTCAAAAGAATGTAACGAAAATTTTCAGCGTCTTTCCAATCATGGACTAGCGCTACGCTCAAACAGAGATTGTCTATTGGCCTTTCCAGTTCACCGCTCCTCTTTTTTAACGTCGTCCTTTACTGTACATGCGGTGAGACTCTGGAATCAGTTACAAACCAATATAAAACTCGCTCCGTCCTTGACATGCATTAAGAAGCGACTGAAAAAACTCTTAATTTCTAGTCAGTTAAATAACGTGTTTCATTCCTGATTTTACTTTTACTTTCCTCTCCACCATCCCTTCCTTTCCTTTTGATTGATGATATCTCACTTTATATGAAAAAGAATGTTCGGGTGACTGTCCGTCTTTATGGGACTCGTGGGGCATATGCTCACGTAAGTGTTTATGAATTTCGTAGGGATGGATATTCATTTGAATGATTTATGCGACCACGTAACTTGCTCCATCTACTTTTGTCTGGTTGGTTAGAAGAGATTGCCACCTGGCAATAAGCCCGCCAGATTGTATTTGCAATAAAAGTGTTAAATAAATAAATAAGGTTTAATTTATATTTAAATTTTTGAATTGGGACATATTGCACCTAAAAAAATGTCATTGTGAAACAAAAAAATAAGCTAAGTTATGAATTTTTTTTTTATAAATCAGTGATTTCAGCTATCCATAGCAAATCAATCAAACAATAATAGAAAATATTTAAAATCGCTTTATTTTCACATGATGATAAAATAAATTATTTAAAATGATTTTAGATTCTATATCAAATTTATAAAATATTGAATTAAGATCGCTTTAAAAAAACAATGATTCTCTATTCTCAATGAACGTAAATCCACTTATCATTGCCACTTTAAAAATTGGACGATTAACCATTCTTCAAAAAAAAATTCACTAACAAGTTGTGTTCATTTCAGTCAAAAATGTATTGTACACTTTCGCTGTATACAGTACAATATAATGGATTTATTGTCATGTAGCAATCTCTTCCAGCCAACTAAATATATATTTTAATGAAAATCTAACTAGAATCTTTTTTCTTTAAAAAAAATGATAAGATTTTATCTAAGCTAGGCATTTTAGCAACAAGGCCGCGTAGGTTGTCTTTTATGTGAATGTTTAAGGCTTTAAGTTCTGATTTTTTCTCTAGGTTCAATGAGTATTTGTATACTGTCTCGATTTGTTCACAAAAAAATCTTTGGTAACCCTACTTGTACTAAATAATGCAATATTCCCAGCGTTTACCTTCACCCCTTTTTATATGATTAAAAAGCTGGTCTGATAGTTCCAAATCTCTCAGGCCACATGGCTTGATAAAACGACAGTTGGAATACTCCAGGGGTAAATAATTTATTTTAAATTATTCAGGAACGTTATGTTTTATTTTATTCAGGACTTAACAGTGCCATTCATAAGTAAAGTAAAATATTTGACAGTTAACCATTAATAAAGTTTCACATTAGAAACATCAATAAAATAGAAATAAAATGAACTCAAATTTTTGTGCAAAGTATGTAACATATAAGAAAAGGAAGTTAGGGAGGACAAAGAAGAAAAAGGAAGATAATAGATAGATATTTTTCTTTATAAGTTTCAAATTAACCAAAGGATCGCACTTCTGAGTTGAAAGGCTAAGAAACAATATGAAAATAAAAAAAACATGTACCATCACGCCATTTCAAATAGGAGTCGAGATAGGATTCCTATCTCGACACACCTATTTCGCCTCTTCCACGTTCATACACGTTCACATTCAACTTATACGATTTCTTAGACTTTTTATGTCTTCTTCTTTCAAAATATCATTTACTTATTTTATTATTTATTTATTATTACACATGACAAGAAATATACACAATTTGCGAAAAAACAACAGGTAATTTGATTTGGACATACAATTTTAATGGATCTGGGTTTGTTGCCTTTCATTTGTCGTATCCCCAGTAAACTAGGCGTTTGCCTGTATCTCACTGAGGATATTTAGCATGAAAAAATAAATCGATACTTCTTTCCGATTTTTGATTACACAAAAACAAAACCCCGTTGCACGCTCTTATCAACCTGACAAACAGTGACACTCAACTACAACTGGAAACATCTTGCGAAATTCAACTCCTCACACATCATCACTCCAGAAAGACCAAAAATATTCATCCCACAATATACCGCACACAATCATAAGAATAAAAATTAAAATTATAATAAAAAATACAAAAAATACACAGAAACACAAATACAAAAACAACCAAAATTAAAACAACAAAAAGAAACCCACATTCACGAGTTCACACAAACAAATGCAAACAAACCAACTTATGCAACCACTCTTTCAAAAACAACCATGATTTGGTGTTCTATCATATCTGCCTACCCCAACATGGAAACTGCAAAATTGTATTATATTATATATATCCCTTTAGTAATTGATTGTGAAAGAGGTGATTTAACGCACCTCGAAGAGTTTTTATAAATCAATTACGTAACTTTTTTCCTTCCTGACACCCATAGATATTTATTTCCTTTCTCCCATGAAAAAACCTATTTTATTATTTCTGAGACACGGAATATCCATTTCGTTTGATTTATCCCATCGGCATTATATTATTCCGAAGATAAAATACCAAAAATACTTTCAAAACGTATTATTCGATATGTAACTAAGTACGAATATAACACACATTTTCGCTGTATACGGTACAGTATGACGAGTTTATTGCCATGTGACTATATTTTACAGCCAGTCTAAAGATAAAAGAAATCGAGGTGTCAACGAGAATCGAGCTTGCAGCCTCCGGGTTGGAAGACAAGTGTCTTATAAATTAGGCCACGAAGCTCGTCATGTACACGTATGTTATAGTGTAATTTGTATAATAAAACACCGTTTCTTCCACTTAAGATAATCATATGATCTTACCGATTTCAAAGTTTTTCACAAACATGAGTCTTGTTTGTCCTCTCCTAGTAATAAGGTGAAAACTTTAAAACCGATAAGATCATACCATTATCTTAATCAGAAAAAAAAACAGTGTTTTATTAACCATCCCTGTCCTGTGATGTGTAACTAGTATACATTGCTTCTAAAAACTTTAATATCTCTATAAATATAATAAATACTGGGTTAAAATTTTAGGTATTCCTCCGTAATACGTTTACGCATTGAATGAAAAAATAATATTAATATTAATTAGTACTTATAGGCCACATCAGAGATATTTTGTGAAAATCGGGAATAAATTCACCAATACAATCAAACGTGTGCTAATGTGTGACGTAGGTATATTCATTCTAAAAAAACCGCTATGGGTGAGGAAGCGACGCTATTCACGTCTCACTCTCACTCTTCTTTCGGTATATGGGAACGCAAAAAATAGAATCTCAGTTCGCTCGCTTCTTTCGTTCAGTAGGTCGGCGGCTTTCGGTAGAGGTGGTCGCTTTGCCCGTTTTTTAAACGTTGGCCGATGTTTTTTTTCATGTTTTTAGCAATTAAATTTCAATTATTATCACTTTTGACTTCAAATTTAATTAATTTAAGCGATTGGGTATGAATATTCTCATTTGTCCAATTTTAAATCGGTCATTTTTACATGTGTATTGAATACACAACACTGGAACGGGCCGATTTGTTTAGCACAGGAAGGGAATGGTTAAAGGAATTACCATACTTTTAAATCTCCGCAGTGAGAATAACGCCTTAACAAAAAAATATTGTCATACATGTGTATATAATATAATATATATTTATTTTTTTACAATTATCAACCGTTTTTCCAAGTTTGTCGACCTAAGTTGGGTTACTATTAAGAAGTAGCTGGCTAAGATTTGAACTGTTCATTCATTCTTATGTTTACCTCTCAACGTATCCGAATTAATAATGCGGTCATGTTGAAGAACGTGTTCAGGTGACAGTACTATATTCGGTACCATCAATCGAGCCTTTGATCGAGTAGCCACGTAGTTCACAATTTGCCATTGAACATTTCTGAGGATCCGTTTCGAACTGCTATTCCATGTGATATTTGATCAAACACCCTACATACGTACTCCCTTCCAAAAATTTCACAGACATATGGGTTTCGACTGAGGCATTATGTCATTCTGACTCATGTTCGTATCACGCTGACTGTTTCTTGTGTATACGTCTAACTAATGAAGCGCCGTCAGCTCGAGATCAACCTGATTCACCTTCTAAGATCTAGAGCCACCTCCTTCCAATCTCAGACGACCCACACAAAGTCAGTGACTTCCATAAACAGTCCTTATAGCGCTTTCTCTGGTCACATACCCTTCGCTTACCCATTATTTCTTCGTTCAGTGTTAATATTGGAAATCTGTGATCGCCTATACGTAGCATATGTTCTGTCCGCTTTAATCTCGCCTCTTATAATAATAAAAGGAAAATTTATTTAACGCTATTTAGAGAGTAGACGGCTCCGTCTTGTGTGCTCTTACTTGGGATTTGAACCCACAATTATTGACAGATAAAATTATAATAAAAGAATAACAAGTTGAGTGTAAAGATTGGATATTGATGGCTGCGGTCATTAGATTAGGAATTTTCCCGCATATGCATATGTTTAAAAAAACAAATTTGGCAAAAATCCGCAGATAACTTAACAAGGGAAAACGAATTACAAAGAAACATTTGTAGATCTATCGATATGTGATCCACATTCAGCTTTAAGTGAAGGGTAGTAGTATATGTGTGCAGTGCCCACATACAATAATCACAAACCCTAATAACACTTCCCTAAAGGGGATGTCTTCAGGTGCTTCCCAAAGCTGCACGCGGCACCCATATCTTCAAAACTGAAACAAACAAAAATCGATCCAATTGAAACATTACTTGAGAAAGCGAACGTTCGCCGAAAATAAAGGTCTTCAAATATTACACAATATTTACGTGACTGTCGCAATAATAAAATAAACACTTGCGTTTTATCAAACACTGTTTATTCCATTTTTTGTAACGGTATAACCCTCCGTCCTGACGACCTCCGTGGCCTGGTGGTAAGACACTTGTCTGCCGATCCGGAGGTTGCGGGTTCGATCCCCGCTGGAACCCAGATTTAAAAAAAAAATAGGATTCCAGTCTGGTTAACACTTAGGGCTTATGAAAACACCTTTCTGGTTGGTTGGAAGAGATTGCCACATGGCAATAAACTCGCCAGGTAAAAAAAAAAAAAAAAAACCCTACTGGTTTCAAGGCTTTCACTTCATCTTCAGGAGAGCACAAACAAGACTCCCTCCCTGGGAGCACAAACAAGATTTGTTCCACTGAAGATGAGGTGAAAGCCTTGAAACCGGTAGGGTTATACCGTTACAAAAGTGGAATAAACAGTGTTTGATAAAACAAATTACAATGTCTTTAAACCTCCACAACGTTAATGCCTTAACTATAAACAATCAAATAAAATAAACACGTTAAAATGGCGAAAAATCTACTGTTATCTACTAAAACCGATCATGAAGTAGACTTCAAGTATGATTAAATATTGTGCAATGCTTAAGAAACAATCCAATGGTCATAAATAAAAAATAAACTAGAATTGCAATTGGAACGTTGCAGGATTGAGAAATTTATGACATAGTCGCTCCAGTGAATCCATGACTTACCGTAGAACGCTTGACTTCAACCCCGGAGATTACAGTTTCGAGTTTGTATTGTGAACAAAAAACGTGTACCGATCATGGCTTTCGCAGTTTGCTGCTCTTCTTTTAATTTCATCATCCTTTACTGTCTATGCAAAAAGATTATGGAACCAATTACTAACTAATGTTAGACACGCTCTTTTATTGGCGTATTTAAAAAAAAAACGACTGAAAAAAGTCTTAAAACACTTTCAACTCTTTAATTTAATGTACTTCATACCCGATGCTCCTTTCCTCTCCACCATTCCTTTATTTTTCCTTTGTTGGTATCTCACTTTTATTTTTATTTTGTATACGTTCATCTCTCTCTCCCTGGCTCCATCCCAACTCATTGTCTGCGAAGACTGTTGGGGTCAGCTCTCCTCGTCCTCAGGTTGTATGCTCGTCTGTCCCGGACTACGTCCCCCAGGCCGTGCCTCTGCATCAGGTTATCGTTTTGCACCACCCATGAATTCTTTGGTCTTCCTCTGATTGTTACTCGAGAAAGATCCATGGAGATTGCCTGGTTCACAATGGGATCGGGTGCTCTGCGTCCAATTTGTATACGTTCATGAATTTTGTTTAAATAAATATTGATTTAAATTTGTTTTGCAACCATCTAACTTCCTGTATTTACTTTTGTCTTATTTATTAGAAGAGATTGCCACTTGGCAATAAATCAGCCAAAGTGTTATAGAACGAAGTGTTTAAATAAATAAATGAGTGTATTCCAATACAATTAAAATCATTGCGAGAGAACTGTCTCATAAGAAATTAAAAAAAAACAACAGTTGGCCCGCAAACCGTACCCAATCCACCTCTGGTCGAACCCCTAAATGACATACTCAGTAGGGGAGAAAGGGAGAAAAGTGCTAGGGGAGCGTCCGGTTCACTTGACAGTCACTTTACAATAGTGGCCGCGTATTCCTGACACAAGGTGGTATACTCGTATATTCACTCAAGACCAGTCTGGCCATACATCCTCGTCTAAGAGATGTCTTGGATTTTTAATGAAATGGGTGTATGCAAAAAAGGATTAACCTACAGAAAATATTATTATTTTATTTGACCTGCCTTCTCAAACTCTCTGAAAGAAGAATTATATAATATTATATTTTATGTTTCTATATAAGGCTATTCACAGTAACATTGATAGCCCTGATATTCTGGCTCAAATAAGTTTTCAGTCTAGTGCCAATAACATTTTTTTTTAAAGAATAGATATGACCGAAGTCATAGGTATTCTTATGCCATCGAACACTAGGCGGAAAAAGTGCCTGTGTCGTTCGAGAAGAGTAGCATAGCGCGGGGTTCGAACCGACGACCTTCCGAACGGAAGTCCAGTGCGTTACAGCGCGACTGTGCACCTCTGAACTATAAACTACAGTAGCCCGTAGTAATCATGAGAATACAACAATTCGGTAACTCCATGTCTGGTTTGGTGAATATTTTTAATGTGGATATTGTTGGAGTATCCTTCTCGGGCATTTCCGCAATCTAAGGTCTTGACTGAGGGGATGTTATTACAGGCGAACCTCGACTTTCGCACATAATTGGTTCCTGAAAATGTGTGCGAAAGTTAAATGTTCGAAAGTAGAGGGAAGAAAAAAAAACACCAAAGATTGTATATACTTCAAAAATTTTATTTGTCAAAAATTACTCAGTACATATTAAATTGAAATTATATTTTTTTAACGAAATTGTCAAGAGTTTTTTGTATTTTATTATTTTTTTTCTTTTCTTCATAGAGAGTTCTGTAACACGCAGTGCTATTATGGATCTCCCTACGCACTTTAGATATGCGTTCTCCATTTGGGTCACATTCTTCTATAATATTTAAAAATTTCTCAATATGTGTTAAAGCTTCGTTCAAGTTTTTTAATGTTAAGGTATTGGGTATTTCTTCTGGTTCTTCTTCCTCACTTTCGTTTTGTACGTATGAACTAGAATTTTCATTCTCGTGACGATCCATAAGAAATTCATTTGACAATGGTTCAGAATGTGATTCTATCAATTCATTAACATCTTCGCTATTGACTTCAAGGCTTAGTTCATTCATCAGGTGAACTATTTCAAGAGTTATGGTTTCTGGGGTATCATCAAAATTTTGAAAATCACTCATCATCTGTGGGCATAGTTGCTTCCACGAACCTTTCATTGTTGACTCTTTTATTTCAGCCCATGCATCTCCAATATTATTTATTGCATTCCATATGTTATAATTTTTCCAGAAATCTATTAATGTGGGCCCACCTTCCATTTCAGTTGCCTTGATGGCCTGATTCATGATTGACCGCATATAATATCGTTTAAACGTAGCTATCACCGTTTGGTCCATGGGTTGTATGAGACACGTAGTATTGGGGGGAAGAAACACTACATTGATTTCTGGGTATAAATTTGGTAGAGATTTTGGGTGTCCTGGAGCATTATCTAAGATTAATAATGCTTTAAATGGTAAATTATTAACTTCACAATAATGTTTTACTGCTGGTACAAAATGTGAAGTAAACCAATCTTTAAATATTAAAGTCTTTTGCAGCATCTTTATCCGCATCGGCTGATTCTCCGGTGAATTTAATATTGCGTAAAGAATACCTTGTTTTAAAATTTGAAAACCAGCCGTTACTTGCATGAAACACCGTGTCAGAATCATTTTTTAGTCTAGCCTTCCAATCATTATGCAAGCTAATAGCCCTAGCTTGAATCTCCGAAGTACTCAGAGTTACGTCTTTTTGATTTTGGTCACTAATCCAATACATCAAAGATTTCTCCATTTCATCCATTACTATGCCGTGCTTTTTGGAAAAAAAATTTGATGATATATTTCCACAATTTTTTACATATTCCTTAATTTTATTTTTATTCTTTAATATCGAACATATCGTAGACCTGTTTATATCATACGATCGGCCAATTGAAGCAAACGACTCTCCATTTTCAGATCGTTTTATTATATCCATCTTCGTTTCGATTGTATGAAGTTTATGGGTTCTTGGTTTTTTTAGCTATATTTACTTCACAGTTTTTTCGTTTCTCACTCATGTTAAAACTTTTTTTTTTTTTTTTAAACAAAATAATTTATTTAATATTACTACTGTACAACTTCTCCCAAAATAAATTATGTTAAAACGGGTACGTAATATTTGAAACAAAACTCGCAGAACAATTCATCTGTGCGTATGCTAACGCAAGACTGAACCTGTCGAGATCAGACGGGAGTGTGTACAAATTAGTAAATTCAAATGCATGCGTTTGATTCGCTCGCTCTCGTATGTTAATGCATATGTGCGAACATATGTGCGAACAGGACATAACACTTTTCACAGTGCGGACTGGGCTCATAAGCGTTTCATGGTGCAACAGGGAAACAAAACATTTTTGCATTATTTCGGGAAAAAAATAATTAAAAAACTATTTTTCAAAAATGTGCGAAATAGCGAATTGTGCGAAAGTCGAATGTGCGAAAGTCGAGGTTCGCCTGTATATTCTTTTTAATCTTAGTATATTGTTTTTTAATCGTTTATTTTTTAATTTGTTATAATATGCCCTGGAGAATTTATTTTGTATTTTAATTTTTTACGTTATGTTTTGTCTTGTATTGTTGATTTATTGTGCATTGAAAAGTTTGAACATCACCTCTTGAAAGATATTTGTGTATCATAAATTGTGAGGTTTTCTTAGGAGGATATTGAAAAATATATTTTTTAATCTTTGAGTTTTACTGTGTTTTGTAAAGGACACTTGTTTAAGTATCGTTTATTGTGTTAAGAAATATATAGTTTAATATTGAAGTTTTACTGTGTTTTGTAAAAGACACTTGTTTAAGTATCGTTTATTGTGTTAAGAAATATATAGTTTAATCTTGAAGTTTTTACTGTGTTTTGTAAAAGACACTTGTTTAAGTATCGTTTATTGTGTTGAGAAAGCTATAGTTTAATCTTTAAGTTTTACTGTGTTTTGTAAAAGACACTTGTTTAAGTATCGTTTATTGTGTTAAGAAAGATATAGTTAAATCTTTAAGTTTTACTGTGTTTTGTAAAAGACACTTGTTTAAGTATCGTTTATTGTGTTAAGAAAGATATAGTTTAATCTTGAAGTTTTTACTGTGTTTTGTAAAAGACACTTGTTTAAGTATCGTTTATTGTGTTAAGAAAGATATAGTTTAATCTTTAAGTTTTTCTGTGTTTTGTAAAAGACACTTGTTTAAGTATCGTTTATTGTGTTAAGAAAGAAATGTCGAATCAGCATATATCAATCCTAAAGAACGTTGAGAGTCTCATGGGACGACAAAGTTCATAATAATTGTTTAGCGAGTCCAACAACTAAAATATCCAACTAAATGATCAATGGCACCGGTCTCAAAAGATCTAGGTAAAATTGGAGATGGTACTACATTGCTTCTTTAAAATGCATGATCTCGACATATTTTCCGTACTTATCTACAGTGTTGTAGCATAGACACTCACTCAGGGAACTACAAAGAAATTTTAAAAACGTTGTACTATCGAATAATTTTGAATCTCATGTGTTGACAAAATCCATGATGACATATTAAAACGGATGAATGAAGATAGAAACATATTAACGACCATAAAAGGCGAGAGTTAGAGTACTTTCTCAAGGGTTAAGATAACCATGATGATAACCAACCTTTCTTCTCCCTGACTCCATCCAAACTCACTGTCTGCGAAGACTTTTGGAGTCAGCTCTCCTCGTCCTCAGGTTGTATGCTCTTCTATCGCGTACTACGTCCCCCAGGCCGTGCATGTGCATCAGGTTATCTTTTTGCACCACCCATGAGTTTTTTGGTCTTCCTCTGATTGTTATTCGAAGAAGATCCATGGAGATTGCCTGGTTCACAATGTGATCGGGTGCTCTGCGTCCAACGTGCCCATACCATCTCAATCGCCTCTCCTCCATCTTGCTGTTGATATGTGTAACACCTAGGCTTCCACGAATGCGTGAGCTTTTTATTTTGTCTCTTAGGGGCACACCAGCTGACCATCTTAGCATGCGCATTTCAGCAGTTTCTAGTTGCCTAGAGTAAGAGTTATACATCGTCCAACATTCGGAGCCATAGAGGAGTGCGGGTCTGACAATCGTTTGGTATACTTTTCCTTTTAACTTTACTGGCATTTTCGGATCACATAGAACTCCCGTCATTGATCTAAACTTCATCCATCCTACGCTAATTATATGTGTTACATCTGCTGCACATCCTCCATCGCTACGGATGAGTGACCTAAGATATTTAAAGGAGTCACAATTTGATAATGTTTCTCCATCCATTTGCATTACGGGAGTGACAGCATTTGTGTTCTCGAATGGTAGGTACAGATACTCTGTTTTCTTCCTGCTCAGTCTCAATCCATTGTCCTCCACCTTTCCAGACTATTTTGCAGGTCTTCATGTTTTTTACTTATTAATACGATATCGTCTGCAAATAGTAGGCCAACCTCGATAGCCAACCTCGAAACATGAAATTGAATATGATGACCTATACGCATCTGCAAAAATATCAGGACAGTGAAATTGACATTTGAAAATTCAAGTTCGTCATATAAAGTATTCCATACACGCCCATATAAAGTGGGGTAATATTTTCTGAGTCATCTGAAAACAGTTAAAATGTGGGTAGGGTCATTTACCCATATTATTATTATTATTATTATTATTATTACACATGACAAGAAATATACACAATTTGAGAAAAAAACAACAGGCAATTTGATTTGGACATATAATTTTAATGGATCTGGGTTTGTTGCCTTTCATTTGTCGTATCCCCAGTAAACTAGGCTTTTGCCTGTATCTCACTGAGGATATTTAGCATGAAAAAATAAATCGATACATCTTTCCGATTTTTGATAACACAAAAAACCCCGTTGCACGCTCTCATCAACCTGACAAACAGTGACACTCAACTACAACTGGAAACATCCTGCGAAACTCAACTCCTCACACATTATCGCTCCAGAAAGACCAAAAATATTCATCCCACAATATACTGCACACAATCATAAGAATAAAAATCAAAACAAATTCAAAACAAAAAAAAGAAAAACACACAGAAACACAAATACAATAACAACCAAAATTAAAACAATAATAAGAGACCCACACTCACGAGCTCACATAAATTCTTTCCACTCGTCATTCATCCTGAAAGCCCAAGTACTCAAAATCCTGTCGCAATAACAACCACGCTCCGATCGACTGTCTAAATGGTTTTCCTACCTTTACTTTTATTGAAGTCGGCACGCCATTGTATGTAATGGGAGCCAAATAAGCATATTGCCTTTGGGCAAAAGAGGTTTTAACTCTAGGGATGGTGAACATTTCGTTAGTTGCCATGCGTGTCATGTGTGTCTGCTGAGTTTGCATCTTCCCCTCCTCTCGATGGTAGTGCCAGAGAATGGATTTGAGATGTAAATTGGCTATGTTCAGGACCTGATACTCTCTAAAAAGCTCCGCCGTGGGATACCGAGCAGGAAGTTTATTGATTATTTTCACAATCAATTTTTGGGAAACCTGTAATATGTGTTTCTGGGTTATTGACGTCCACATTAAATTAAGTCTCTGGAGAACATCCGATAGTAAGGTCGTCGGTCCTTTACGGTTTCGGAAAAGACTGGGTACTTACATCTATATCTAATCAAGTGTGATTGTCAGCCATTATGTTGTAAATCAAGAATAAACTCCGCAGAAAATCGATCCATATAGAGTTCCGCAAGGCTGGGTGTAAAGGCCTCTTCTGTTGGTAACTATACAAACCATCTAAGTGAACTCATTTTTATGTAAGATTGTAAATCACAGATGGCGTGTTAGAAGAACACCAATAAAAGTATGGTTGGATCAAATGAGATATTTTTTTTAAAGAAAGAAATGTAAAAGTTAAAGAAATTGTAATTTATTTTTATCAAACACTGTTTATTCCACTTTTTTGTGACGGTATAACCCTACCGGTTTCAAGGCTTTCACCTCATCTTCAGGGGAGCGCAAACAAGACTAAATGCTGTTCGAACTGGTACCGATATACACGCTTCAACGGTTGGAGGCTGTGGGGTGAGGGAGGCACGGGACAATTTCGGCCAAGAGCGGAGAGATACTCTCCAACGATGTCAGATCACATTATCTTGGTGGCCAATTAACATCACCGTTTCCGGAGATTACAATACGTAAAATAATTCAACAATTTGAACACGTTGTTGTATTGTATACGACTACATTTTTATAAATGTCATACATTACACTTCTCATATGTCACAAGACCCAGGCAAGTTCGCGACGCCATCTATGTTTTATCTATTATATTATTATGTCCTCAGTGAGATACAGGCAAAAGCCTAGTTTACTGGGAACACGACAAATGAAAGGCAACAAACCCAGATCCATTAAAATTGTGGGTCCGATTAAATTACCTGTTGTTTTTTTCGCAAATTATTTATATTTCTTGTCATGTGTAAAATAAATTAAATAATCCACATATTTAAAAAACCGCTCAATTTGAAAGTATCTTTATAAACATAATATATAATTGCATATAACATATGATACATATATCTCAAGATAATGGCGAAGAAAATAAATTTAAGAGAGAAGGTATCAAAAGATCTGGACCCATCTCAAAAAGTCCCTCCGGTCAAAATACTCCCCCACCAATAAAGGGCGATCCCTGCCCCGAGAAAATGAGATGTGTTTCAACCAACGCTATTTGACATATTCAGTAGGAGAAAGAAGTGCACTCTGCGGTGAATTGGACTAGTAAAAAGAATGAATGAAGAAAGACTAATCAAACAAATAAACAGTGCAAGTATGAATGTAAAGTGTTGTAGGGAAAAGTCAAGGATAGTATAGTTGAACTAGGAGAAAGATATTTTGAAAGAAGGAAATTTGTCAAGTCGTAAACATAATTCAGTTTAATTACTTCTTTAAGTTGCAAACTGAAGATTTATAGATGAATCAAAGCTTTAATTCTGGTTAAATGGAATTGATCTGTGTGGCTTCATCTGACAGGCAGCATCTTAAATATCAGGTATGGATGTATATATAATATATATATGCAACCAAAAGATTTAATCTAGCTATCGAGATTTTTTAGATTTATAAAATATATTCGTATCTTCGTCGATATCACGTTCGAATGCGGATTTACGTAATGGTTTACATCGATGCGGAAAATAATATTTCACATGACCGACTGGGAATATCCCGAGCATGCCCGTTGCACTGCTGCACTGCACCGTCGGCCGCAGATGCAGCGCGCTGTACACAGCCTTTCATAATAACACTGTTGTATTTTATTGAATACAACCTGATCTTATGTAACCAGTTGTTTGCTAACGAAATCCAAAACCGGATTTCTCTACCTTAAAAATCAAAAACATCTGGTTTCAGCGTATAGTATATTTATATTGAGAAAACAAGTATCAACTATGGACGAATACATGCAGTAAAAAATGCGTGCACTTAGAAAAATACATGAGGTTACAATGTACGACAGAATACGGGATGAAATGATTAGGGATGAATGTGAACTTAAGGCTGATGTGTTGAGTAAGATGAAGAAGAACACTTTGAGATGATTTGGTCACATAGGACGAATGAATGAAGAAAGACTAACAAAACAAATATTTAGTGCAAATGTCTGTAGAAAGCGTGGAAGAGGAAGACCAAGGAAAGGGCATGCATACAATAACAAGTCTTAAGTTCACATTAAGGACAAAAGGAAGAGCCTCACAATATCTAAGACCCCGGTGAGATGCAAACTAGCAGTGAATAACAAAATAATAGAGAAGTGATGGAGTTTAGGTATCTTGGAGTGAGCATCAGTAGCAATGGAAATCTATATGATGAAATCTTGAGACAGGTCAATAAGGTGGCTGCAATATCGGGATGCCTAAAAACACCGGTGTGGAATAATAAACACATGAGAATATAAAGTAAAGTCAGAATATACAAGACATGTGTGAGACCGATAGCCACATACGGAATAGAGACCAGAGCAGACACATCTAGAACAAAATGTCTACTGAGAACCTCGAAAATGTAAACACTGAGATGTATAACCGGAAACACACTAAGAGATAGAATCAGAAACACTGAAATAAGGAGAAAGTGTAGTACGGAAGACATCGTCAGGTGGGGAAGACAACGAAGGCGATACTGGAACGAACATGTAAACAGAATGCAAGACGACAGACTTCCACGTGTCGCCCTTCGAGGGAACCCAGCCGGAAGAAGATTACCGGGAAGACCTCCGAAGAGATGGCGTGACAGCTGGCAATCCACATCACAAGAAGGGGAACAAGCGGAACAAACAGATCATGATCTATAAGAGGAGGAAGATGAAGTTCACATTGATCCTTAATCACTTCATTCTGTATTCTATCGTACATTGTCACTCCGTTATCAATGCACGTTTTTCTATAGCATGTATTCTGCTCCTCTCAGTCTTTTTCCACGTCCACGTTTCACTCCTATGCATCAAAATTGGCACCCAAATATTATTGTGGTCTGTCATCTTAGCAGATTTTGATACTGCCCGGATGGAGTATATATGTTTTGGAACTAAGAGGCATGGCCTCGTGGTAACGGACTAGACGTACATGCGAAAGGTTAGCGTTTCGAATCCCACGCTGTACTACTCCCGTCGAATGACGCCTTCGCCTAGTATTTGGGGTATAAGGATATCTGTGACTTCTTTCATACCTCTTCTTTTAAAAAAAATGTAAAAAATAGTGAAAACATGCCAGTGTGCTACGATCATCTTACTTTGGTGTATCAGTAAGTTTGCTGGTATGCAACAGCATATTCATTAAAAAAAATCAGTGACAGCTTTGCTTTCCAACTGACTTGACGTAGGAATAGCGAGGAGAACCTCATCTACGATGTCCAGCAACGACGAAGATGTGTTTTAGAACGCCATTAACTTAGTTTTCTATGGCTACTTGCCGTTCGATATTTATCGTAACTCTTCCATTATCTGAGAAAATACTACCCAAATAGCGGAATTCCTCAACTTGATGCAATCTTTCATTATTCACATTTATGAAATGTACAATATTTATACGAACGTGTTAAATTAATGAATAAATAAAATATTACAGAAAATATTATCTTGCACCCTTTAAGCTGTCCTTAAACCCTGAACGAGATGTTCCAGTATTGATTTAAAAGTTGAGACTGTGGAAATCCCATTCGGGTGTTGAACTGTTGCCAAAGATCGGGCTGTGAATGGTCTCGTCCCGCCGCTATGTCTCGGCTCCAGGTCGGCAGACTCGTCACTTTTGTTGTTGAATCATGCTGCTCTGTGTATTCGTACGTTGTATTCTTATGGTAAAATGCATGAAGACTTAATTACAGAAACAGTATTAACAAATTTGTTAAAAAATGGTATATTGAACGACCTTGACTTTATGGTTTAATATTACAAAAGGGTTAAAGCAAGGATGTGTTATGTCACTCTGATTTTTTTTAATTTATTTAAATGTTTACATACTTCTTCTCTGCATAATACATGCATACCATCACGCCGTTACTCTATCGGGGTAGGCAGAAAACAAAAAGTGCCAAACTTGCCTATCGTAACACACATCTTTAGTTTTTTCTACATCTCATATAGCTTCTACGTTTCTTGTGACTTTTTACATTTCCTTCTTTCAAAATATCATACATACAGTTTATCTAAACTTACTTTTCTTGGTCTTCATCTACCACGCCTTCCACGTACATTTATACTTTATATTTTTTTTACCCTTTCTTAATCCATTCGTTTCACGTGCTCAAACCATCTCATTTACACCCATCCCTAACACTTTATTCCGTATTCTATCATACATCTCATTTCTTTTCCATTTGTTCAACTTTTCAGTCTTGTTCCACGTCATCGCTTCACTCCCATACATCAAAGTTGGTACTAAAATACTGTTGTTAACTATCATCTTAACATATTTAGGTACTGTCCGGTCCGATTATATATGTTTTAGTGCTCCATTGATTTGTTTCGTCAATGGGGTACTAAAACACATAAACAATGCGATAAGTCTGAGTTGAAGCCGCTCGTGAGATTTGACATCTCAGTTACATATATTTGACATCTTCATGTGTGAGGAAACTACAAAGGTCAATGGGTGGAATAAAAATGCTGAATTGGAATGTATGTGGATTAGTGTATGCTGATGACATGATAGTGCTAACGAATTGGAATGTATGTGGATTAGTGTATGCTGATGACATGGTAGTGCTAACGAATTGGAATGTATGTGGATTGGTGTATGCTGATGACATGGTAGTGCTAACGAATTGGAATGTATGTGGATTGGTGTATGCTGATGACATGGTAGTGCTAACGAATTGGAATGTATGTGGATTGGTGTATGCTGATGACATGGTAGTGCTAACGAAAAATGAAGATTATAGTGTTTGATGAAATGTGATGAGAAATATCTAAGTCATAATGACTGACAACTTTGAAAAGAAAAGTAAATGCGATATATGGGTGAGCAACGAAATATTTTGCCTGATAAGTTTGCAAATAACGTGGAGCCCGGCAGGCTTAGTTAGTTCTAGATTATTGAAATATAAGCTGACAAATGTATACAATGTTGCGAAGTCAAACATTTTTCTTCTGACGTATGAGGCAGTAAAATGTCACTTCCAACAAAAAAATCCAGCCCATCTCAATTTATAGAACGTAAAAACTTCCCCTTTTTGCATAATATTATTTCAATACGGATAATGTTATATATAGGGTGACCATGTTCTTACCAGAAAATAATAAAAAAGATAAAATGATTCTAACGTAGAAAAAATATTACCGAGTCACACTCAGTACGGGAACCAGATCTGGACAAATTAAACTCCATTTCCATTTAAACTCAATTTATAAATTTTTTTTTCAGGTCCTTTGTACATTACAGGTTTCCCTAATTCGTACAAGAACCAAACATAACAAATAGAAAAAAAACAGTTCAACATTTAAAGATTTATAAAGAATATTGTAAAAATGTATATGCTACACTAAAACACTATGACAAAATGTAGCCTGTTAGATAAAACAAAACGATTAAATTATTTCAAGCACTACACTAAATTCAAGAGATTTTTCCTGAAGGAACTGATGATATTATATTTATCTTTAAGCAAAACAAATCTCAGCTTCTCATTGAGTACTATTCAAAGAGCACGGACTTGCAATATTGGATGACATCATCTATTATTAAACATTTTCTTCTTCTCCCTGGCTCCATCCCAACTCACTGTCTGCGAAGACTGTTGGGGTCAGCTCTCCTCGTCCTCAGGTTGTATGCTGTTCTGTCCCGGACTACGTCCCCCCGGCCGTGCCTCTGCATCAGGTTATCTTTTTGCACCACCCATGAATTCTTTGGTCTTCATCTGGTTGTTATTCGAGGAAGATCCATGAAGATTGCCTGGTTCACAATGTGATCGGGTGCTCTGCGTCCAACGTGCCCATACCATCTCAATCGCCTCTCCTCCATCTTGCAGTTGATGTCTGTAACACCTAGGTTTCCACGAATGCGTAAGCTTTTTATTTTGTCTCTTAGGGACACACCAGCTGACCATCTTAGCATGCGCATTATTAAACATATTAATACTTAATATATCTGAACTACATGCGACTCTTGATGCTGTACCCTTGTCTTGTACTGACAAGAACTTAATTCCCCTTGCTTCTAAAGACACATTGCTTCTTAAAACGTTAATATCTATAAATATAATAAATACTGGGTTCAGATTTTAGGTATTCCTCCGTAATACATTTACGCATTGAATGAAAAAAAATATTTTAATAATAATTAGCACTAATCGGCCACATCAGAGATATTTTGTGAAAATCGGGAATAAATTCACCAATACAATCAAACGTGTGCCAGTGTTTGACGTAGGTATATTTATTCTGAAAAACAGCTATGGGTGAGGAAGCGACGCTATTCACGTCTCACTCTCACTCTACTTCGGTATATGAGAACGCAAGAAATAGAATCTCAGTTCACTCGCTTCAGTAGCTCGCGGGCTTTCGTTTGAGGTGGTCGCTTCGCCCGTTTTGTGAACGTCGATCGATGTTTTTTTTCATGTTTTCAGCAATTAAATTTCAATTATTATCACTTTTGACTTCAAATTTAATTAATTTAAGCGATAGGCTATGAATATTCTTATTTTTCCGATTTTAAATCGCTCATTTTTACATATGTATTGAACACACAGCTACGGGGCGCGCGGATTTTTTTAGCGCATGAAAGGAAAGGTCAATGTGCCGTGTCCAATATCCCTGACGTTTGCGATCTTGAGGGACTATGTCTGTCTTTGGTGGTACGGAACAGCTTCTCAACTATATGGATACCCGTCCATTCGCGAATATTGTGTAACCATCTCCGATTGACTCGATTTTTTTACCCATGATTATTAATTTAAGGAAGTTATATTTTTCTACTCTCAATTTATTAATTATGACAGTAAATATGGAGTTATATTAATATATCTTGCAATAATCCACCGGAATGAAACGAGAGATGGCGCGTGACACTCTCCCAGTCTGAGGCAGCATGAACCGTGGCGCCATTTTCCGTAATTAAACCATAAAGAAGACGCGCTGGACTGCCCGTTGACGGTGCTTCTGTATTTTTTCTCTTGTCTTTTTAAAATTATTTGAACCGAGTGTGAGTTCATTATTTGTTCTCTGAAGAGTACAGTGGTTAGGAAAGTAGAGTCAAGGGACTAAGCTAAATGTGTAGTTTTTAAATTGATGCAAAATTAATTTAAATAAATATAAGTTTAAGATAGCAAAATATTATGTAAATATTGTACAGCACCGTACAAAGACTGTAGAATAGGTGGATTGCTGCCGCTTGATCCTCGGAGATTTCGGCTCACTTTATGCTTTTCCGGTGAAAAGTATCAGGGTGAAGTGATTCCTCTTTAGCAGGTAGTAGTTGGTCGTAAGTAAAAGGCAGTAGACTGGAGTGAACTGAAAATGTATTTTTGACGTTTTGCGTTCCTTATGTGTGGCCAATCGCTCGTCGTAAGCACCTGTTTTCGCACGTGCATGCCGTCACGACCTGCAAGATATCACATATCTCGCACGTTTTCGCATGCATGGGTCGGCCGACTTTTGATACTACTCGTAGCTCGCGCGATGGCCGTGCATAAAAAAACATTTCATTACGGTCGTGACACAGCACGTACATCAACAAAATATCAAACAAGAAATTATACATTTGAACACAAAACAAGAAATATACAGAAATTCTTGGTGTAATATTTTAGGTGACGCACACATCCGATACACATATACGAGTACCATATATCCTGAAATTTGGCATATATTTAAAGGTAATGGAAAAGAAAATAGATTTAAGAGAGAAGCTATCAAAATATTTGAGCTCATCTCATATTATCCCCTCAATCCAGATACACCCCCACCAATGGAGGACGAGATCGGCCATGAGGACATCAGCAGTTTTTCAGTCCACTTTTATTCGTTTTGCTCTTTACAGAGTAGACCTTGATATTGTTTCGAAAAAATGATACAACACCGTTTCACACAATCAGCAAATGTCTTCTACACTCCTGGAGTGAGTTGTTGATTGTGTTCCTTATCAAGTCTATTCATCGCGTTGATGATGTTTCTCATGATAGGGGTCCTTCTATTTTCTTTTGAATCATCAGTATATTGTGTATTCCCGTCTGGTAATATAACCAGTGTACTCGTATTTGAGGATTTGTAGTTGTATTATTAAAGTCGAATGCCCAACTGTTGAGTATTTCGATTACATTAAGCCTACATATTTTGAAGGCATTTGTGTACTGAGAGTTGTCAAATCTCACGTACGCGAGTTGTCAATGGTCTCGAATCACCAGTTTCTCCGTTAAATATTCTCATCTGATAATATAATCGAAGTACCGTATTTTACGGACTATAAGACGCACTTTTTTCTTCGAAAAATTGCCTCCAAAATTCAGGTGCGTCTTATACTCAAAATTAATATAAAAATGTTCAGTGTTTGATTTAAAATTCCCGCCAGTCTTTAAAATGGCCATATATTCGATGCCGCGGGAAACATATCTCTATCCGGCAACATTGGATTCAACTGGCAGCAGCAGTGCACCGATGCGACGAACATGAGTTTTTTTAGTCTGGCTTTGCAATCTAATAATAAAAATGGTAAAAATGTTATTTTTTTTTTAATTGCCTAAAAATTAAGGTGCGTCTTATAGTCCGTAGCGTCTTATAGTCCGTAAAATACGGTACCTGATGATTCGCAGTTGTATAATCTTGAAGTCAAACTCTATCCCAATTTTGAGTTCTTCCATAATCGATGAATTTGTACAGCTTGCTGTCCATGGTACACGCAGATGTCCATGATGCAGCATACGAGTTTGTCGTCAGCACCTTATCTACATGCGTTAAAAATGTCTAAAATGCGTCTAAAATCAATGTTCTTACATCTTTTACTTTAGTACACTTAGTAGTGTTCTGGTCTCGTCATTTATTATTCAGCTTTTCCATAGTTAACCGTGTAATGTTTATCTAAATTAACACACAACCATCAAATTTCGATGTTAACCGAAATACGCAAAGTATTCAGGCGTCTGAAATTACGTATCTTAGAACAAAACAAGTGACACTAATGAAGCATAATAGAACGTTCTCCAAACAGAACAATTCAACGTAAAACATTTTAAACTCCAAATACATATGTCATTGAAATGTGATTAGAATTTCTGATGAACGATTATTTTAAGGGCTTCAGAATTATGAGTTCGGATTTAACAAATATGCAACATCCATATTCAGCGTGTGGTCTTTCCAAAGCCAGTTTTATTCCCTGGATTGAAGGTTTGAAATGAGATGCATCTCTGTACGTTTCCTGAATACGTAAAATGTCATAGGCATGCTTATTGCATATGTCAGAAAGTAAAATAAGTTTGTCTGTGGTGAATCTCTCAATATTAATGGGATTGTTTAAAACTGATTTTGAAAATGGTCCTTTTTGTGAGTTTAACTGTTCTTACTTTCGTTTCTCATTTTTTGTTTTTGGTATCCATTATAGTGGAAGAATTGGTCAGTATATGTGTTGTAACTGTTTCCAGGGACGCCAGGCGTTAACTAATTTCTATTCATTTAAGAACACCTTACTTAGAGACTCCTTCCTTATCCTCAATCAATCGATGTCGCACCTGATGGCTTATTCACTGTGCCCCGTTAGCTGCTGGGAAGAAGACCTGCTGAAAGAAAACCCCGACGTCATCATGGTTTCATCTCTTTCGGTTGATACGATATAGTTGTGGTGTTGTTGATACGATTGCAATGGAAGAACTTCAGAAGGAAAATTTTCAGTGGGCTACCCTAGGCATACATGAAGAAACTGTGGGTAGACAGACAGGTTAGGCCTACAACGATTATAATAACCAATGGGGTGAAAAAAGAATAAAAAAAACAAGTAATATATAGCGCTATTATATTCTTGCAAGAGCGCTCAATGTTTTTTTTAGCTTTTTAGTACAAAAACCACTAATTCTGTTGAAAAAATACCTCTAAGTAAAACTAGTCCGTGAATCGCTGAGAATCGAATCCGGAACACCTGGTTACTAAATACGCCTGTCAACGACTCTGTAACGACGCTAATAATGATGTAAATGTGATTTCTTTTGTATTCATTGATAAAACATTCAGTCATTCTGTCGGCGGCCGTGGTCTAACGACTGGTATTCACGCATAGCAAGCGACCGCCCCAGGTTCTTCCTACATTTCTGATGTGTTAATTACCTTATCCTTGCATATATTTACACTCCACAGGATATGAATATTAAATAAATGTATTATTAGATTATAGCTGGATTCCGTACCACCAATTACTCCAAGAGCGCTGTATAAATTTGTATTAAACAGTTTCTTAGTTCCAAACAAATAATAAATTAAGATGGAAAAACCTCCACTAAAACTAGTTCAGCGGCGCAGTGGGAATCGAATCCGGGACGCCTGGGTACTTACCAAGCAAGTTATAAATTTTTTTATTGTTTGTATTCATTGATAACACTTATAGCAATTATTTATATTAATTGATAAAACTGTATATAAGAATATATGTTAACGTGTTCCCCGCGGGGAGCACAAACGCCTGTGATCTGACGACAATCCAAGTTTCAAATCACAAATACTTAAAAAAAATGACACAAAACCGGAATAAAAATTGAACTAAAATTTAAAATAATCTTTATTCTAGCGACATCTCTGAAAACCTTGTCAAATAATATATTAGTTTATGAGATATTGTTGAATAAACAGAGCGCCGAATTTTTTTGGTTTCTCAATAATTCCAGCATTAACGACCTGTCGCGCGGATCGAGTCCTGCGATGAGTCTCTCTTACGTAAATAAACATTACTAAGTCTCTCTTACGTAAATAAACATTACTAGTGCTATATGCATTTGATTGGGTGAGTGTCATGAAGCATTGATTTGATCGTAACATTCCTTTGTTTATTTTACGTAATGTTTATCTCCTTTATTTAATGAGTCTCCTTAAGAGTAATGACTATTATTTATTATCAGAAAATTACTTAAGTGTCATGTTTACTTGGTGTTGCAATCAAATATCAGTGGTTCTAAACAAAATATGTGTTTAAACTTAGAAATTAAAAAACGCTGAAATTGTGCCGCGCACAGGATTCGTGGAATTTGATTTTTAACGCGGTGAACAGGTTAAGGTAAATAAGTATGTCCATTGAAATGTGTTAATGAAATATAGTATCGTGGTCCTGGACCTTCTGAGCCTTGGCCTGTCGTGTACAGTAGTACGTATACACTAATTTTTTACTGTAATTTGTATGAAACGTGTTAGTGTTTTGATATTTAAATATTTCAGCATACGTTACATCTTGTAATTTTGTATTCAATCGCGCTCTAAATTTTAATTTTTTTTTGTTAATATAAATTATTGGTCGAAATTGACTATAAATAAAATATTCGACGACGGTTTTTGGCATTAATGCTAAGCAAGCGAACGTCCCTGGTTTTTGCTTGTATTTACGCCCCACAGGGTATAAATATTAATTTATAATATATTATAAGATTAATGTATCGTTATGATAATACGCATAATTAAATGGTAGTAACTTGATTATTTAGTTTCCATACAATCTGTAACATTAGCTCTCTGCTTAGCTATCCCAATTACTGGTCTTTATGGCGCTGCAGCTCCAAGAACGTACTTAAAATACTCGTATTATTATTGCCTAGTTTGGCGCCGCTCCGCCCCTGCCCTGCCCCCACTGTGGTGACTCATTCGAAAAAGCTCGCTCGTGCCATCCACCCACAGAGGCGTATTCATTATTGTATTTTTATATTGAATATTTTGATTTTTATTCACATTTTATTGAAAGCTGAGTTTCAATAATAAACAAAATCAATAGGGCACTGAAAAAAATATACTCAAACCAAACAATATTAAGTGTTGCCACAAAGCATATTAGTGCCAACATTGATATTTAAGTGTGAGTGAAACGTAGACTTGTGAAATAAATGCGTACATTGAGAAGAATATGTAGTATGTCGATGTATGACGGAAACAATGTAATTTCTGTGATATTAGAGATGACTAATGTGTATGTAAAAAAGCAACTTTAAAAACATATTGGTTCCTTCAAACATTTACTTCCAAAAGGTGACCATTTCACTTAGAAGGTAAAGAAATTCATAAAACTCGGTTAGTCACCTTGACTTGTTGGCCCTGTTTAATTCGATAATTGTTTAGTATCGAGGCAACTCTATTGATGTGATTTTTTTCTATCCCCGTAACTGGTCAGCATGTACAGCTTTTTGGAGGACAAAAAATTTAAAATCTAGGCTGAAATAGTTGAAACCTGCAAAACAGCAACAGTGCTAAGGTTAACCCTTGCCGATCTGTGAACGGACAAGAGTGACCAAGACGTATATTTAATTTAATTTATCGAAATATACTGCTTGCAGGGTCTTCATACTTTATGTATTCCTCATCGAAACCTCTATGATTTGAATGATGTCATTACGAAATAAAATCATTAATAAATATCAACAGAAATAAATTATTTTAAATCGAGAATTGACGAAATGTCAAAACACTCCGTATGACTCATTCTTTTTTGACAGTTAATATTTTACGAGTACATTCGTTCCAGGGATTGGTTACCAGTTTTATCAAACACCTGTGTGTTTAGTACATAGAATAGAAACAAAAGCTATTTCGTGCCCCAATTGCGATAGACTTTCTCCACAGGATTAAATTTTGATTTTTTGATATGTTTGTCCTATTTTCAAATTTTGAACTATTTTCAAAGTGTTTATATTTTCCAAATGGCATATTTTATTGATTTGAATTTCGTGTTTGTTTTTATATTATTATTTTTGAATTTATATATTCATTTTATATTTTGTTAATATGTTAATTATTAATTCGAATTATATTTTTATTGCCAAAAAATACACGCTACATTTTATTGTATAATTTTATGATTTTTTTTTAAAAGGTTGGATTCCTCTTTTCAGTCATGCGCATT
>OX463852.1:39327444-39469944 GCA_949825065.1 Odontocerum albicorne | reverse complement strand
TATCTTCGAATGTCTTGTGTCGTCGAAACATTTTTTGTGCAATTTTAATGATGTGATTTTATCTCGTATTGCTTTTTCGTTTTAAGCGTCTTGCTTTTTCATTTTCGGAACGTTCGAACAAATTTCAAATATCTGTCAAGGAATTTGTACATTTTTAATCATCTGTATAATTAATTTGTATTATATTAACATAGACAATTGGAAATATTTCTGAAGAAATATATTAAAACTAAATTGTCTTTTGTTATATGATTTTTTTCTGTTTTCTGACTTGTTTGGAATAGGATAATTTCAAGACTTAATTAAATAGTCAAATATAGATACATTTTACCGTTTTGTTATTATTTTTTATATTAGAATAAAGTGTTATCGTTCAATATTAACAACAAACGAAAGAAAATGCTGTTCGTTGGATGTTGATTGCGTTTATACTTCCAAATTTTCGTGGAGTTATTTAACATATTATGTGTCATCGGAAAGTTTTTTAACGTGATTTTTTGTTTATTTAAAATACGTTTTCATTGAATTAAAAATACGCTTTTATTGAATATACAGTGATATTTACGTCCGTTGATTTTTTTAAATTATCATTTGATAAATGATCGAGTGAACTTGTATGATTTCAGAGTATTTTCATAATTAACATTTGCATTTCATTTTTTTTAAATTATCATTTGATAAATGATCGAGTGAACATGTGTGATTTCAGAG
The DNA here is from genome assembly GCA_949825065.1 of Odontocerum albicorne. Taxonomy (NCBI): domain Eukaryota; kingdom Metazoa; phylum Arthropoda; class Insecta; order Trichoptera; family Odontoceridae; genus Odontocerum; species Odontocerum albicorne. Next base: position 39,469,233 of record OX463852.1, on the reverse strand, counting down.
TATTTTCATAATTAACATTTGCATTTGATTTTTTTTAATTAACCTTTGATAAATGATCGAGTGAACATGTGTGATTTCAGAGTATTTTCATAATTAACATTTGCATTTGATTTTTTTTAATTAACCTTTGATAAATGATCGAGTGAACATGTGTGATTTCAGAGTATTTTCATAATTAACAATTGCATTTCATTTTTTTTTAATTATCATTTGATAAATGATCGAGTGAACATGTGTGATTTCAGAGTATTTTCATTATTAACAATTGCATTTCATTTTTTTTTAATTATCAAGTGAACATGTGTGATTTCAGAGTATTTTCATAATTAACATTTGCATTTGATTTTTGTTTAATTATCATTCGATAAATGATCGAGTGAACATTTGTGATTTCAGAGTATTTTTATAATTAACATTTGCATTTGATTTTTTTTAAATTATCATTTGATAAATTATCGAGTGAACATGTGTGATTTCAGAGTATTTTCATTTGATTTTTTTTTAATTATCATTTGATAAATGATCGAGTGAACATGTGTGATTTCAGAGTATTTTCATAATTAACATTTTCATTTGGATGTATTTTTTATTACCTTTTATTATTGGATTGTATTATGTTTTACATACGTGACTGCCGAGTAATTTTGTAAATAACATTTACATATTGCATTATTGGAAAGACCTGAGAAAAAAAGAGAAATATCGGAGTATACAGATTGCGAAATCCAAAATCATGATGATAGTGTGAAAGGAAAAATAAATAGAAAAACAAAGTCAACAGGGTACTAAAACATATATACTCGAACCGGACAGTATAAAAATCTACTAAGATGATAGTCCACATTGATATTTTTGTACTAACTTGAATGTAGATATTTTTGTACTAACTTGAATGGCGACCTCCGTGGCCTGGTGGTAAGACAGTTGTCTGCCGATCCGGAGGTTGCGGGCTCGATCCCCGCTGGAACCCAGATTTTTTTTTAATAGGATTCCAGTCTGGTTAACACTTAGGGCCTATAAAAACATCTTCTGGTTGGTTGGAAGAGATTGCCATGTGGCAATAAACTCGCCAGGATAAAAAAAATGTACGGGAGGGAAAGTCAGAGAAATCGTAGTAGTTGTATGAGAAGGTGTAATAGACAAGACGAAGGATGTGTGTCGATATGATAAGTCTAGCGATCTGTCCTTTCTGCCTACCCCGATAGGCCAATGGCATTATACTATGTATGTATGTATAAAGTTTACTTGTGTGACTTCGGACTAATTTTTGCACTTTCCATTTACATTTCGAAATAATTTTTAATATATTTTTTGGCATATATTGTTCATGTACGTACAATTTATTACGGATAACTTTTATGCGACTTTCTAACCGAGAGGCGATTTTATCTGACCGCTTATTTGTTTGAAACTTTTTCGAAATAAAATTTTTAAATCAACAGATTTTTTTTATATTACACTTTGAATATAGTAAAAACAATTGACGTATTTCCATGTGCTAATTTCTGTCATCAACCAGAAAGATTTTTACGATGCAAAAACTGACTGTGCCCGTTTTTGGACATCATCGAGAATCGAACCCAAAATCTCCGGCTAGAAGCTAACGCTTGACAACAAATAATAGTAGATTATAAGTTTCATAGTATATTACGAAAACCCAAAAAAGTCATTTTTAATACTTGTATCTAATATTAGAAAATATCATTTTTTAAATTTTGATAAATCGAATTTGTTTTTTTTATGACGATCGTCGTGGGCTAATCGTTTTTCTTTCACCCAGAGGGTTTGGACTCGATTCCCGATGATCCCAAACCATTATAAAGGATGAATGTGAACAAAAACTGATGTTTTGAAAAGGATCGAAAAAAGCGCGTTAAAAGGGTTTGGACATGTTAAACAAACGCGTGACGAAAGACTGACTGAAAAACTATAATTCAAGTATAAGAAAGAGTCGTGGTAGAGAATGACTGTGAAAATAATAATTGGACCAAGGGAATTCAATTTTGAAAGAAGGAAAGGTAATGAGTAAGGGAAAGAGAAGAAACTCTCTAAGAAGATGTATGGATGTAAAGGAGGCAAAGGAATTATGTCGTGATAGGAAAATTTGGTGCTCTCTCCTCTCTGCCTAGTGCAACAAAGTAATTGCGTGTAGGTATGATTTTATGTTATTCCACAATGCATTGTTAACTCTCGTCAGTGGATAGAGAGTTAGGTACTTGCCTAATCCAGTAGTTACTCGTATAAACCCGAATATTCAATTAACGGGACCGAAAACAATGTTTTAGATATTGTCATAAACATTGTTTATTAGTTAATGGCAATTCTCGATTGTTTTCCGGTGTCTGGTTGGTTTAAAAGATATCCAACATTTCGAGGGCATTTCAACCTTCATCCTCAAGGCGATACCACGAAAACACACGTTGAGGGCTACCATATAAAATAATTAAATGTGTTTTGAAATCATTTTTCTAAACTTGCAACTTATTTTTTATTTTGTATAACACAGCCTATTAAAAATTAACAGAAAGCAGCATTTTTTCCATTTTTATTTGTCTTAAACTTTTTTGTTTGTTTAGTCATAATATTCAGTGAATGCTTCCATGGTCTGCTTGGTAAGTCTCTTGACTTTCAACCACGAGGTTTCGGGTTCGCTTAAATCATAGTTTCCCAAACTTTTTCGCCCCGTAGACCACTTGCCGATTTTTTTTGTTTTCCGTAGACCCCCCGCCTGCCTAATATTTAATTTTCCTAAACTTATTAACTTCAAATGTGTTTTTGTCAGCTGAGACAGTGCTGTTTTTTGAAGAGTGAACAATTGTAAAAAAAGAAAAACATGTTCAGTTTTTATTCATACCTTTATTGAAAAGATACAAAATGCAAGTAAAGATTTGGCTTTGGAACTAAACAAATCAAAACCTAGTAAAATTGTTATATAAAATGAATACACAAATAATACTATTAATGAGAGGTATGGACCTGATGCTCTGATAGCAATGGTTCAATATTTGGCTTCATTATTGAGGTATAGTCTTAAATATCCACGTTCAGTGATTTATATTCGAATTCTATATTTGTTACTTGGTATACTACCTTGATCAAAAAGTTTTAGGATTTTATTCATAAAATCGAAAAATGTTTTCATCAGTTTTCGACTACCACTGCGTTCGTCATCCTAGACCGACTCACGACCACTTCTGAAGCGTTCGTGCCACCGAAAAACACTTATCCATTATTTCCAAGGTCTGCGGACCGTTAAATCTGTTTTTCACACAAAATTTAATGCAAACTCGTTGATGCCATTTTCAAACTTGTAAAAAATCGAAAACACGCACAAAGGTAGATAGATGTACTCAGTACAGGGTAACTTTTATAAATGTCAAGCTATGACGCTGAAATTTGGAGGGAAGTGTCAATGATAGATGTGGTAACCTATCAAAAAACAAAAAAAAAAATCCAATCGGGTGACTGACAGCGCCACACGGTGGCCGGTCCCAAAATTTTTTGATCAAGGTAGTTAGTGTTTTCTATGTCTAATATAAGTATTGTGTACACATAATCTGTGTTACGTGTAATAAGACATTTACGAAACGTCTAAATATTGATGATGATCTGCCTAAATGGGATACGTTCACGTGGACCCCCATTTATATCTATGGCACCCCCATTTTCATTTCTCGCTGACATCGACCCCCTGCAAGTCGAATTCGACCCTTGGGGGTTCATATAGACCGCTTTGGGAATCTTTGGCTTAAATGAACGAACAGGAAATGATTGAATGCGCACTGTAAAGTCATTACTTGTCCTGAAACACGTGAATTTTTTAACGACTTTTTGATTTCCGGCTCAGTTACTTCCTTAATTCAGTCATTTGTGATTTCAGTACTAAATGACGTTTCAAATGAATTGATCGCCACAACCCGAATGAATCGAGGTTACAAAAAAGTTTAAAATGCGAACGATGCTCAAACGTATTGTATTTCTTTTATTTATTTAATATTATTTGTAATTTGTTTTACAATATCTTGCACTGTTTATTCCACTTTATGTAACGGTATAACCCTACCGGTTTCAAGGCTTTCACCTCATCATCAGGGGAGCACAAACAAGACTGAATTCTGTTCGAACTGGAACCGAGATACACGCTTCTAACGGTAAACATTCGGGTTGGGGACTGGGGTTTGAAAGAGGCATGGGACAATATCGGCGAGGAGTGGAGAGATACTTGGGATATATGTGTTTGCCATGACAAATCCTCTAATTTATTCTGAAATGGCTTATCATTGTCACCGTGAAAACCATACATTTTCTATCGATAATATCAAATTTATACATATCAGTAGTAACGGAAATAAATTGGACCGATTAGAGGCCCTAGAAATTTCTAAGTCAGTACATCGGGGTGAACATCTGGAAAACACATATATCCCAAGAATCTCTCCGCTGCTGGTCGAGATTGTCTCATCCTTCCCTTCACCCTCAGTCTTCAACCCGAATGTTAACCGTTAGAAGCGTGTATCTTGGTACCAGTTCGAACATAATTCAGTCTTGTTTGTGCTCCCCTGATGATGAGGTGAAAGCCTTGAAACCGGTAGGGTTATACCGTTACATAAAGTGGAATAAACAGTGTTTGATAAAACAAATTACAATGTCTTTAAACCTCCACAATGTTTATACCTTAACTATAAATAATATATTTAATATTATTATTTTTTTTAATTACGAGCAATTAAATTTATAGAAACTCTGGATCCGTATAAATGTGCATAAATGCGCGTATATAAATTCTCAACAAATTGTTTCAATCTTAACTGACTTCCATGCCCTATACTTGAGAAAATGTAGCATGTTCCCTGTGACAGTTCACAAATTTGCCCCAATACAACCTTGTAACGACGTATAGTAATTTTAATTATTTTATCAAGTTTAATATAAGCCTCGATTCTATTGTAATAAATAGCTTGTTATTTAAATACATTACATAAAACTAACAATAATGACAAATTAATACATCTTGTTACAAATGAGCAAAAATGTGGCAGTTTGTTAAAATCAAATAATATTTGGTGACGTTTGTCAAAAGTCACTTCGTTAGTCTGCATTGGCTAGGAATGGGGATACGATAATTGGATTTTCGATTTTTTTATACCTAAAATGAAATGTTCGTAATTAGTATTAATTCATAGTGGATCTTGGCCTATTTAAAGATGGATACAAATCATACAATACATTAGAAAATCAGTATAATGAAAATTAGTAATTTAAACGTCAGTTTAGAGAAAAACAATTTTTCGATTTATAAAAAAACAATTCGATATGTAAAAAAAAAACGATTTTACCCCATCCCTTTGAGACATGACATTTCAAACGTCACAGGGACCATGCTAAATTTTCTTGAGTATAGTTGGTATGACGCCTGTCTTCCAGTACGAGGGTGGCGGGTTCGACTCCTTTTTTCGAATCTAATTTTCTCTAAAAAGGTTTCGGTTTGGTTTTCACTTACGGTATGTTTAAAAATATTTCTGGTTAGTTAGAAGATGTGGCTACGTGGCAATAATTACGCTAGATTGTACTATATACAACGAAACGATGAGACGTCTGTTTTCTTACCAGGAGGTTGCGGGCATGCTTTCAGTTGATACCCGATTTTTTTTAAATATTTCCAGTCTGGTTTTCACTTTCAACCTCTTTGCATATTTCTGGTATATAGGAAAATATTTCCATATAGCAATAAACCCACCAGGTTGTATTGTTTAAAACGAATATTTAATACAATACATTTAAATGTATTGTATTTGACTGATATGGTTTGGACATGTGGAACAAATGAATAAAGAAAAACTGACAAAACAAATGTAAAGTTCAAATGTGAGTATAAGACACGGTAAAGGAAGACTAAGAAAAGTATGGTTGGATCAAGTGAATGATAGAAAGAAGGAAACGTTAGTCAGTGAAATCGTAGAAGTTGTCTAGACGTAAAAGAGGCGAATGATATGTGTTGAGATAGGAAAATCTGGCGCTATGTTATCTGTGCCTACCCTGACAGGGAAATGGCATGATGGTATATAGGTATGTATGCATTTTCTTAAAAATATTTCTTACTTAGCTGACCTGCGATTCCGATTTTTCTGAAAAGGGTTCCAGTCTGGGTATCACTTAAGGCCTCATGAACATATTTCTAGTTGGTTGGAAGAGATTACCAGGTGCCAATAAATACGCCAGGTTGTACTATATACAACGAAAGTTTAATATAACGAAAATATAATACATTTTAACGTCAATTTTAATACAAGTCAACTATGTAAAGTGGGCATAATTAATGTTCAAATTTGAAATGGCAATAAATACGTCATGTTGTACTATATACAACGAAAGTTTAATATAACGAAAATATGATTTATTTTAATGTCAATTTTAAAACAGGTCAACTATGTAAAGTGAGCATAATTTTTGTTCAAATTTGAAATGGCAATAAATACGTCATGTTGTACTATACGAGTATACAACGAAAGTTTAATATAACGAAAATATAATACATTTTAATGTCAATTTTAATACAAGTCAACTATGTAAAGTGGGCATAATTAATGTTCAAATTTGAAATGGCAATAAATACGTCATGTTGTACTATATAAAACGAAAGTTTAATATAACGAAAATATGATATATTTTAATGTCAATTTTAATACAGGTCAACTATGTAAAGTGGACATAATTAATGTTCAAATTTGAATGGCAATAAATACGTCATATTGTACTATATACAACGAAAGTTTAATATAACGAAAATATAATACATTTTAATACAGGTCAACTATGTAAAGTGGGCATAATTAATGTTCAAATTTGAAATGGCAATAAATACATGTACTATATACAACGAAAGTTTAATATAACGAAAATATCATATATTTTAATACAAGTCAACTATGTAAAGTGGGCATAGTTAATGTTCAAATTTGAAATGGCATTAAATATGTCATGTTGTACTATATACAACGAATGTTTAATATAACGAAAATATAATACATTTAAATGTCAATTTTAATACGGGTTAACTATATTAAGTGACTATAATTAATGTTCAAATTAGAAATGGCAATACGTCATGTTGTACTATATACCAGTGCTCCGCAACCGGTGTGCCGTGGCACACTGGTGTGCCGTGAGCCGGATACAGGTGTGCCGCGGTCAAATTCAATGTATTTGACATTTTATAATTTTTCATTATGTATTTAATACACAATGACAAATTAATTTTCATAATATTGTCTATTTTTCAAAATGTATAGAATAATTATTATAACTAAATAATTTTTTAATGGTCCCCCAGCGCCTGGTGCCAACTGTTGAAAACTGCGTAGTGTGCTTTGTACACACCATGGCCGCACCAAATTAGTCATGGAGAAAGAAAAATTACTCTTATGCGCGTCGCTGAAGACTCATGCGCATGCGTTATACTATATATTTAAGCTTTTGGTGTGCCGCGGAATTCTAGGAAGAATTTTGGTGTGTCGCAGGTGAGAAAAGGGTGCGGAGCACTGCTATATACAACGAAAGAAATATAACGAAAATATAATACATTTTAATGTCAATTTTAATACGGGTCAAGTATGTAAAGTGAACATAATTAATGTTCAAATTTGAAAATAAAAGGACAACATAAATATGAATGTTCATGAATGTAAATGAGTCTGCCGACTTAGTACAACGGTTGATTTATCTATATCAAATTTAGAAGGGTCGTCCCCCCATTTCTTGACGGGATGTACCAAAAAAGAAAGAATAGACATTTCAAGTCTTAAAAGTGTTCATTTATATATGTATGTTATGTTGCGTGTCTATTTTAGTCGCCACACTCGGTTCAAGCTGACTCCGGCCGCTTTTAGACGCAATAACAATTCTGTGTTTAGCTAAAATATAATTTCATCGCGAAATCTCGTTTTGCCATTTCGCAAATGATCGTGCAAAACGTATACTATATCATCACAGTTTTTGACGAAATTGAGTTTCGTATTATTTTCGGAATCGCCACGCCTGCCGACAGAATTATAATACCTTCTTTTTTTAGGGTCATATTACACCCCTAACATTGACGATTTTCTGAGCTTTTAAAAGCGTCTCAAAGCATCTTCAGAGCTTTCATAAGCCAGGTGTATCACCTTTCTTATACTCCGTACTCCAATCTCATAATAAAAATAAAAACACTTTTTATATTTCCATTTAGAGAGCAGACTCTCCTCAAGGGTGCTCTTATTCGGGATTCGAAGCCACTCTTATTAACATGAAAACATTTACAAAATAAATATACAATATATAAGTTAAGTTTAAGGATAGAAAGGTGGTGACTGCGGCCATTAAATTGGGCACTTCCCTGCATCTTCGTATGTTAAGAAAAACATATTTGGTAAGAAAACCGCAGAAAACTTACCAAAGAAAAACGAATTACAAATAAATCTTTGCAGATCTTCCGATATGTATTAATAACACTGGTTGGCTGCAATAAAAGTGTTAAATAAATAAATTGCAATAAAAGTGTTAAATAAATAAGTTGTATTTGCAATAAAAGTGTTAAATAAATTAATAACACGGCTTAAGGTGTAGTAGTGTATATATAATATACAATATCATACATTATGATAAAACCTTTCAAAAATTATTGTCTTCAAGTGTTTCCTAATGCTACACACACCACCCATATCTCTAACACTAAGAGGTAGACAATTCCACGCCACAGGACCAGCAACGACAAAAGTTATATTTTAATACCTCGCCCTTCGATTTGGATAATAATAATGAAATGACCATTTATATAGTGCCGTTTAGATCAGTGCTTCCCAATTGCTTTCATGTAACGGCCCCCTAAATCTGAAGTAATAATTGATTCCCCCCCCCCCCCCAAAATTTTTATAGTTGAAGATTTATTTGGCAATAATTATTACAATTAAAATACACATATTTATATTCAACACAAAATTATAGGAACTTGCTTAAAAACTTTTTTTTTAATAAAAACTATACTCACATGAATATTTGTACTGAATATTTTCGCGACCCCCACGAGAAATCCCGCGGCCCCCAATTTGGGAAGCACTGGTTTAGATAGCAGACTCTCAAATGCGCTCTAATTCGATATTCTTACGCACTATTATTGACAGATTAAAAATAATACAAAATAAATAATTTAAGTGTGAGGATAAAAAAGTGGTGGCTGCGGCCATTAGATTAGGTTCTTCACCGCGTCTACACAGGTTAAGAAAAACATATTTAGTAAGAAAACCGCAGAAAACCTACCCAACGAACTACGAATTATCTGTCCGTATTTAATTCTTTTTTTGGGTATTTCTTACTGTGCACAATATTCTATTAAGAATTTTTATTATTTTATTTATTTTACACATGACAAGAAATATACTACCTTGATCAAAAAGTTTTAGGACTTTATTCATAAAATCGAAAATACAAGTTTATTCATCAAAATCGATATGGCCCCCTACAAAGTACTCCCCATCGACTGCAACGCACTTACGCCAGCGCTTGATCCAATCCTCGAAACACCGCTAGTACTCAATTTTCGGTATGTCCATCAGAGCCGTCTTCGATTTTTTCATGACATCCTCTCGGGTGCTGTAACGCGTTCCGCGAAGCGGTTTTTTAAGTCGGTTGAATAGGAAAAAGTCCCAGGGCGCCAGATCAGGTGAATTCGAAGGCTGCTGGATAGTATTCGTGTTGTTTTTGGTCAAAAACTCATGGAAATCATGTCTTTCGCGATTTCAACGCTGTCCTTTTTTTGCATGAAATTAAGGTGTTTCGGCATTGTATCACCGCGCAATACGCTGACGACACAGCCTTTCTCTCTTCATCGAAATATGAGTCCGTATCCCACAACAGACTGCAAGACTTCATTCCCATTCTGGAGCACTGGTGCACCAAATGGAAGATCAAAATAAATCCCACCAAAAGCACAGCAGTCCGCTTCTCACGCAGATACATCAAACCCATCAGAACTCTTAAACTCTTCGGCCAGAGCGTCACATGGTCAAAACACGTAAAATACCTAGGCCTCACATTAGACAGTAGACTCTCGTGGCATAAACACGCCCTCAATATCAAATCAAAAGCTCACGGAACACTCAAATCATTATTTCCCTTGATCAGTAAATACAGCAAACTTAGCACGCGCACTAAACTCCACCTATATAAAGCGATCGTCAGACCGCAACTGACATACGCCCTTCCGGTCTGGGGCCACGCGAAGAAAACAACGCTACATCACATTCAGATCATTCAAAACAAAGCCCTCCGCATAATTTTAAAAGCACCCTACATCGTCCGTAATTCAAGACTCCACGCAGATACCAAACTACATACTATCCCCGAACATATGCGCGCTCTGGCCGAAAGGTTCTACAGCTCTATATCCCGTCATCCCAACCCAGTCATAAAAGCCTTAGATAACTACAACGCGAACACCAGTTACAGACACACTCGTCCGAAATCAATATTGCGAAACATCCCCCCGACCCCCCCCCCCCTCTTTAACTCTAATCATCCCCCCAAATGACCCCCCGATTGTCACTCTGAACACCCCATCATCGATAATTCCTCCGGCAGACAGTTTACTCCCATAGGCAACCGCATTTCTCACCTTCAATAAACATTTTCTACACCTTAATATATTTATAAAAGTCACACACGTTTCCCCACTCATTTACTTATCTACATATACTATATTCATTCTTATAATTTATTCACCATCATTATTTTTTTTTTCACCCATTCAATATAAAACAGTGTGTGACGACACAAATTTATGTATATTTGTATTTAATATTATGTATATATCATCATATTTATATATGTATTTAATCGTTTATAATTTCTCATAATCATTCATAAAATCTAAACATTTACCACAAACCTATCCTTTCCCGATTCCCAAAAAGATCCAAAAATTTCCAATAAATATCTTAACAGTCAGAACTTATCCGATGAAGGAGTAAGGTGTCCTACCATCGGACCGAAACTCCGAACAAGCTATCCATCACTTGTAGGTGTTTCGGCACATCAATTTCATGCAAATCACTAACCAAAATGTCTTGAGCGGAATTTGATGCACAGTTGATGCCATTTTCAAACTTGTAAAAAATCGAAAACACGCACAAAGGTAGATGTACTCAGTACAGCGTAACTTTTACAAATGTCAAGCTATGACGCTGAAATTTGGAGGGAAGTGTCAATGATAGATGTGGTAACCTAACAAAAAAAGAATTCCAATCGGGTAACTGACAGCGCCACACGGGGGCCGGTCCTAAAACTTTTTGATCAAGGTAGTACATCATTTGTGAAAACACAACAGGTAATTTAATTTGGACACACCATTTTAATGGATCTAGGTTTGTTACCGTTCATTTGTCGTGTCCCGAGTAAACTAGGCTATTGCCTGTATCTCATTGAGGACATATAGCGTGAAAAAATAAATCGATACTTCTTTCCGATTTTTTATTATACAAAACCCCTTTGAAAATTCTCATCAACCTGACAAACAGTGACACTCAATTATGCTACACATGTATACATCACACGAAATCAAACTCCTCACACTTCATCACTCCAGACAGTATATTTAACATCTATTTCTTGATTGGTTTTAATCGATAACAATGTATTTTTCATTATTTTAACTTGTTTCTTATTGAAACGGTTATAATATTATAGCTTAATATTTAATGAAATAATGATCTTTATTTCCGGTTAACGGTTCGTTTTCTCGAATAATATTTCAATTAGATTATTCGTTTTAATGTCTTGAAATATTAAGTAGAACCAAAAACAGGTGGTTAATTTAATCATTCATATTGTAATTTGTTTTATCAAACACTGTTTATTCCACTTTTTGTAACGGTGTAACCCTACCGGTTACAAGGCTTTCACCTCATCTTCAGGGGAGCACAAACAATACTGAATTATGTTCGAACTGGTACCGAGATACACGCTTCTAACGGTAAACATTCGGATTGGGGACTGGGGTTTGAGGGAGGCATGGGACAACCTCGGTGAGCAGCGGAGAGATTTTCGGGATATTTGTTTTATCAAATACTGTGTATTCCACTTTTTGTCTCGGTATAACCCTACCGGTTACAAGGCTTTCACCTCGTCATCAGGGGAGTACAAACAAGACTGAATTATGTTCGAACTGGTACCAAGATACACGCTTCTAACGGTAAACATTCGGATTGGGGACTGGGGTTTGAGGGAGGCATGGGACAACGTCGGCGAGCAGCGGAGAAATTTTTGGGATACATGTGTTTGCCATAACAAGTCCTCTAATTTATTCTGAAATGGCTAATCATTGTCACCGTGAAAACCATACATTTTCTATCGATGATGCCAAATTCAAAACGGGCAAAGCGACCACCTCAAACGAAAGCCGGCTGGCTACTAAAAAGAGAGAAGCGAGCGAACTGAGATTCTATTTTTTCATTCCCATGTACCGAAGTAGAGTGAAAGTGAGACGTGAATAGCGTCGCTTCCTCTACCATAGATTTTTTTTCAGAATGAATATACTACGTCACACACTGGCACACGTTTGATTGTATTGGTGAATTTATTCCCAATTTTCACAAAATATCTCTGATGTGGCCAATAATTGCTAATTATTATTAATACGTGATTTCGTGAACACAAATACGCCTTAACAAATCCTCTAATTTATTCTGAAATGGCTAATCATTATCACCGTGAAAACCATACATTTTCTATCGATGATGCCAAATTGTTACATATCAGTAGTAACGGAAATAAATTGGACAGATTAGAGGCCCTAGATTTCTAAGTCAGTGCATCGAGGCGAACATCTGGAAAACACATATATCCCAAGAATCTCTCCGCTGCTCGCCGAGATTGTCATATGCCTCCCTCAAACCCCAGTCCCCAACCCGAATGCTTACCGTTAGAAGCGTGTATCTCGGTACCAGTTCGAACAGAATTTAGTCTTGTTTGTGCTGCCGGATGATGAGGTGAAAACCTTGAAACCGGTAGGGTTATACCGTTACAAAAAGTGGAATAAAGAGCGTTTGATAAAACAAATTGCAATGTCTTTAAACCTCCACAACGTTAATGCCTTAACTATAAATAATAAAATTTAAAAAAAATCATAAATACTAGAATTTTTTGTCATTTCAGTAAACATTTTGTCTGCCTCCAAGTCATATGGATGACTTGTGCAGTTTTAGGAAGCATTTGAAGACACCCCTTTTTGAGAAGCCTTATCAAAATTTATAATTATATATGAACACTACATATATGTACTATATACACTACACTCCACCTAAAACTTAATGTATTACTACCACATTTCGGAAAATCGATAAATATTTATTTGTAGTTCGTCTTCCCTTGGATAGTTTTATTACCAAATCGTTTTTTTTAACATGTCCCGATGCGGGGAAGTACCTAATCTAATGGCCGCAACCACTACCTTCCTATCCTTACGTTGAACTTATTTGTATTTATTTTGTATCATATATTGAAAGATATATGTTTCATAAATAGCAAGATACTTTTTGATGGTTATTGATTCGTTGTATTTGGTTTTTAAGTTTTTCTGTGTTATGTAAAGGTCACTTAAGTTTCGTTTATTGGGTTAATAAATAAATAAAATATTAGTGTATATAAAGTTAACAAGTGCTTTAAAATTAGTATTTGTAATGAAAAGTGAAGTGTTACAAACTTTTTAACTACAGGAGATCGATCTTATGAGCCCTTTAGGACACCCTTCGTCATGTGTTGTTCCAATTTGTGTGTAATAAATCGTCCCTCCCTAGAAGTTTCTTCATAGATTGCTGGGGTCTGGGGAGGAGGCTAACATTATTGGATTTCACCCTGCGTACAGCCTTAAACCAGGACAGAATGGAGACACCCGGAAGGAGTATGTTGTTTTCTTTTTTGTTTAATTTTTGCAGGGAAACTTTGAAACATTATTGAGCCAATTTCTATACAAGAAAAAAATCGTTCAATATTTGAACATTGACGACTTTCGCTCAACGATCAACTTCAGAATTGTAAATGAACAAATTTAATGTACAGGAATACCTCGTTTAACGATAGGAACACGTTCCTCAAAATCGTTACGGTAACAGAATTTTCGTCAAAGGAGATAAAAATAACACGCGAAGTATAGGGATAAGTTCATAAAAATATTTTTAGAGGGTAAAAAATCATTTTAAAATAAAGTTTACGCAGATGTATCCGACGAAAGTTCTAAAAATTACAAATATAAGTTAATAAAACTTATTAAAAGAAGTGTCATTTTATTTTCTTGATAAAAATAGGATACTTAATAAAGCTTATTAAAAGAAGTGACATTTTAATTTCTTGATAAAAATAGGAATATAAGTTAATAAAACTTATTAAAAGAAGTGTCATTTTATTTTCTTGATAAAAATAGGATACTTAATAAAACTTATTAAAAGAAGTGACATTTTATTTTCTTGATATAAATAGGATACTTAATAAAGCTTATTAAAAGAAGTGACATTTTAATTTCTTGATAAAAATAGGAATATAAGTTAATAAAACTTATTAAAAGAAGTGTCTTTTTATTTTCTTGATAAAAATAGGATACTTAATAAAATTTATTAAAAGAAGTGTCATTTTATTTTCTTGATAAAAAAAGGATACTTAATAAAGCTTATTAAAAGAAGTGACATTTTAATTTCTTGATAAAAATAGGAATATAAGTTAATAAAACTTATTAAAAGAAGTGTCATTTTATTTTCTTGATAAAAATAGGATACTTAATAAAATTTATTAAAAGAAGTGACATTTTATTTTCTTGATAAAAATTGGATACTTAATAAAGCTTATTAAAAGAAGTGACATTTTATTTTCTTGATAAAAATAGGATACTTAATAAAGCTTATTAAAAGAAGTGACATTTTAATTTCTTGATAAAAATAGGAATATAAGTTAATAAAACTTATTAAAAGAAGTGTCATTTTATTTTCTTGATAAAAATAGGATACTTAATAAAATTTAATAAAAGAAGTGACATTTTATTTCCTTGATAAAAATAGGATACTTAATAAAGCTTATTAAAAGAAGTGACATTTTATTTTCTTGATAAAAATAGGATACTTAATAAAGCTTATTAAAAGAAGTGACATTTTAATTTCTTGATAAAAATAGGAATATAAGTTAATAAAACTTATTAAAAGAAGTGTAATTTTATTTTCTTGATAAAAATAGGATACTTAATAAAATTTATTAAAAGAAGTGACATTTTAATTTCTTGATATAAACGAATCAAGCATCGATTACTTTGTTTTTTTTATTCTTATTTTCACGTGACGTTTCACTGTAACAGGTTAAAGCATTTAATACGTTACAATTAACTGCATAACTTCGCACAAAATCAAGACTTTTTTACGATAAAACATCTAACTGGTGAGACTTGACTGAAACAATCGGATAACATTTGTTAAAAAACCGTTTTTGTCAATTGCGTTATAGCGATGTATCGTTTACAGAAGTAACGCTAAGCGAGGTATAACTGTACAATATGTGTTAGCGGTCATGGTCAAATGGTTAGTGTTCACGCTAAGCAAGCGGGAGCCCCAACTTCGATCTCTTGTGGATTTAATTCCTGACTGATTTTACTCATAGGCCGATTTTACATCAGATATTTTTTTTGTAGCTTATAATAGCCATCCATAAATACTTATATCGCTTTTAAAAAAACAACACAAAAAGCACTTTATAAAATTCTGCCTAATCGAAGACTGCAGCAGATTTAATCTACCGAACGTCGTTGAACATTAAACTCTTTCAATCGGAATTTAGGGATTGATTTGTCAAGAGTGTGTGCTTGATGAAGTGCAACAGCTTGCACACTATTTCCCAATACACACACATGCGTGTTCATTGTAGCAGATTTATTATTAATTATTCGCATTTCGGTTTTAAATCAACTTTCTGACATCGTTCCACCTGGATTTTAAATCTTCTTGGAGACGTGCTAAACTGAGGGCATCTGGGTCTTAAAGTGTTGATCGTTTCGTTGAGGTGGATCTGGTGTATGGATCCTGTTACGTCTATTGGTCTTAAATGCTCACTTTTTGAGATACGTACTGTACGTTGGTATCCTAGAAGAGTGATATTTGTACCATAAAAATGAGGAAAGGAAAATGAGTTGAACATATCTTTTTATCATATATTCTTGTGACCACAAAGATTTGAAACCTGAGTATATTGCGTCCAGCCGCAAATGGGGCATTGCCTGACCACCTAACAGTGCAATCAATCCCTATTTACCTATTGTCTGTCCAATAACATGTGGACATATCTTGGAATTATCAACTCTTTTATGTGTAGATTCCCTTTTTGACATGCACAGTAAACCCTCCCGACCTATTTCCCTTCCTTTCCTCTGCCGCTTCTGGTCCCTCTCTCATCACCTCTCCTTTTAATATATTTCCTTCCTGCCCCCTTTCTTTCACTGTTCTCCTCTTTCTTTACCCCTTCTCTTACTATTTCTTCCTTCACTCTTTCCCCTCTCTATAATCTCCTCTCTTTCCGCCTCTCTCGCTTTCCTTCCTCTGCCTTTCTTTCTCTCCTATCTCTCTTTCTCCCCCTATCTCTCTTTCTCCCCCTATCTCTCTTTCTCCCCCTTTCTCTCTTCCTCCTCTCTTTGTCCCTTCTCTCACAGATTCCCCCTCTCTCTTTCCCCCCTCTATTACCCTTTCTCACTTTTCACGTTTCTCTTTTGCTCCCCTCTCTCTCCCTTTCTCACCCTCTTTTCCTTCACTCGCTCTTTCCCATTTCTTTTTAACCCCTCTATGTCTCTCTTCCCCCTTCTCTCACTCTTTCTCCTCTCTCTATCTCACTGTTCACCCTCTCTCTCACTCTTCCCTTCCCCCTCGCTCACTCTCCCCTCCTCTCTAACTGCTCCCTCATATCTTATTCCGCCTTCTCTCTCACTCATCGCCTTATCTCTTTTCCCCCATGTATCTTGCTCCCCCAATTGGTTAAATGAAGTCAAATTTATTTAAATCAATATATTCTAGAATATTCAACGATAAATTACTTTTTATTCCACTAATTACATTAATCCCCGCTACACTTTTTTCTGCCTCTGATCCCGAGGCTATGTTCAGACGGAATTACCTGACATTTCACCTGAAGAGATCCTCGGGATAGAGGTAGAAAAACGTGTAATGGGGATTAATGTTGTTAGTGAAATAACAAAGTAATATGTTGTTAAATATTTTTATATGGAGTTCCGCAAAGTTGAACCGAAACCTTTGTTAAACAATGTATTTTATTTATACTTTTGTGTTCATCTTGCGAATTAATCGCTACGCTAAATTTTCTTTGATGTTTTATAATGAATAATGTTTTATATTATATATTGAACGGAATGTTTATCTTATTGCTCGCCAGGTGCGCGCGATGGAGCAGCGGCTGATGGAGTGGCCCGCCTGTGGGGAGGGGCCCGCCGAGCGTAAGGCCATCGTGCGCCTCGAGGGGCAAGTCGAAGAGCAGGTGAGTGCGACGCTGTGTAACATTGTATATACTACTTAAGATAACATTACACAACGTTACAAGTATAATGTAACATAAAATAACTTAGCATAAAATTACATGACGTAACGTAAAATAACGTAACATTAGATGATATAACGCAACGTTATGTAACATAACGTAACATAAAGTAACGTCAAGTAACATAACATAAAATTACATTACAACGTAATCTAGCATAACGTAACGAGACGTAATATAACATTACATAACTTAACAAAACATTACAAAACATTAAGTAACAAAACGAGTACATACAATATATCTTTTGGGGTAAGCAGAGTAACTACTTGATTCATTTCGAGATTGCTTCTTGCTACTTTCACCTTATGTGATGAAAATGATTTACCAACACTGGTTGAAGTGCATGTCCGCGCAGTAACGCACGGGACTTCCGTGTGGAAGATCGTCGTCAGTTCGAATCCCGCGCTGTGCTACTCTCGTCAAATTACATAGGTATGTTTCCGCCTTGTATTCAAAGGTATACCTATGGCTTCGGTCATATCTATTCTTCGAATAAAAAAAAAACTAGTGTTCTCCAATCGTCTCACTTCGGTGTGCCATTGGATCAAGTACAACGGTGCGACTGGTGAGTTTGCTCATGTGCAATAGCTCTCACTTTAAAAAAAACTCCACGGCACAGATTCGCTTTCTTACTTGTGTCGTTGGAATGGCGAGGAGATCCTCGACTACGAGACCCAGCTACGACGACCAACAAAATCATTTTCATCACACTACAAACCTTTAACAATCAAATGTTCTACATTCCAACTTACAGGACGAATATCATGGCTAAACACTCAGTCACGTGTGGTATAGAGATATTGAACCAACTGAATGACACTGTTGATATATTCTCGGTACCGTCTAGCAGTACGAGAAGAATCCTGGCTGATATTATTCCTAACGAATAAGCTAACGCTAGAAGCAGACCCTCTTTGTGTAACAGAAGAAATCCGTGCAAAGTGGATAAAAAAAAACCTAACATTTTTACATACCTCATTTCAATCTAAATTTTGAAGGGCCATGGAGATATCACACATCCCTGCTTGACACCTTTCTTAACACAAAAGGTTCAGTAATTTTTTCATCCCCCCAAACACCTTCTGTACTTTTCCTATACACGGACTTGTTCGATCTAATAAACAATATTTACCATCCACCTCATAATACAGGCGGCCCTCGACTTTCGCACATAATTGGTTCCTGAAAATGTGTGCGAATGTTGAATGTTCGAAAGTAGAGGGATGTAAAAAAAACATCAAAAATTCTATTTTTAAATATTTATTTATCAACATAATACTTATTTATCAATAAACATAATTAAAGTTAACGAGGCGTGTTTAAGTGCTTTCAGGTGTTTCTTTATAAACTTGTCAAGAATTAGTTGAATACCACACCCTTTTCTTTCTTTTCTTGATAAAGTGTTATATAACACGCTGTGTCTTTCTCAATCGCCCTACGTACTTGAGATATACGTTCTCCATTGGGATCACATTCTTCCATGATAGTCAAAAATTTGTCAAGATGCATTTGACAGAGGTACTGAGTGAGATTCAATCAACTCATTAACATCTTCGTTGTTGACGTCCAAATTTAGTTCATTCATTAGGCTAACTATTTCATTTGTGATAGTTTCCGGAGTTTCTTCAGAATTTATAAAATCACTCGTCATTTGTGGGCATAATGGTTTCCAGGAACCTTTCATTGTTGACTCTTTTATTTCAGTCCACGAGTCTCCGATATTGTTTATTGCGTTCTATATATTATAGTTCTTCCAAAAAAATGGGAGCGACTGCATGGAAGCGAACAATTTTTGCATCATCGACAAAAATCTTTAAAAAATTGAATTTTTTTAAATGTGCGAAATAGCGAATTGTGCGAAAGTAGAATATGCGAAAGTCGAGGGCCGTATTTCAAAATATTCGATTTATTTTCCCTGTTGACTCGATTGTACGCTTTTTCGATACCCACCAATATATATTTTAAAAATCTGATTTGTATACCATATACTCGCCCTCCCATAAAAGCATCTTAAGAGTCCCATATTATCATTTTTGTTTCTTTGCGCATACATTCAATCAACACTACCATTTGGTTTACCCATAACACTCAATAAAATAATGGCACGATAATTGCCAAGTTTTATCTTGGCTCTATTGTTTCTTGTTTCGTGGCGTTGGCCGTGTGTGGTTAGACTCCCTTTGTCAGCATGCCTCTCCTCTTGTTCTGAATCGCCCTCCGCAATTTTTTTAGGGTCTCACAGCATCTTGCAGAGTTGATGGTCTCCACTTGAGGCATATATTCAATTAAAATTATGCCTTGACAGTCCCAAAACACGGATGCCATGATTTTCTTCGCTGAAATTGTGGTTTTGAACTTTTTGGCGGAGGGTGAAGAGGTGTGACGCCATTGTTGAGACTGCCTTTTGGTTTCAGGCGTGTAGTGTGCAACCCAAGTTTCATCTCCAGTAACGATGGAGCGGAGAAATTCATCTCCATGGAATTTGCAGCGCCTCAAAAACTCTTGCCCGGCCTCCACTCGATTCAACTTGGCGGGAGAGTGGATTGACATTTTTCACGAAACGTGTTGTCGCGTCGACGCTTCTCAACGTACTGACCTCGAACCGGTCTCGTTGCGGAGGGGAAGGGTCAGGCTACACGGAAGTGTAGCCAGCATGTCGAAAATAAAATCCACCCGGTCGTGAGAGCCTCAGTACACTTACTTTCTGGATACGCCTCGTACATTATAAACATTGTTTACTAGTCTTTGGGCAAATGCCTCATATCCCAACATCTATTGAAAAACTCGTATCCAGTATTCAATCTTTCACCCTTACATATTGAGAAGCAAAACCTTATTTTACTACCCTCTCTGCCTCCAGCAATTTTATGTCTGTCGATATTTTACCCTGGCCTCAGTATTCATGTCACATAGACATTTTTCTAACACTTTTGTATACATTTTCAAAACATTCCTTCCAGTTCTTTCACATTTCCATCATCTGCAACATTATTTCCATGGCTGTCATTTATTTCATTCACAACCCATGCATTATTTTTCTTGCAAATTTTATTCCCTTCTTCACATCGAGTTTAACAGTTTTATATGTTTTTTTTTTGCATTCTTGTTCATTCTCGAGTCTTTATTCTCCTTCTATATTATTTACAATTGTATAAAACACTATATTAATAAATGCCCCTTGATCCGGCTCTCCACCAATCTCTTTCTATACAGATTTCTTATCGGTTACACTCATCTCACTACCCTATTTCTTTCCACGATAACATAACACTATATCATATAATTTAGTAATGTTATATATTTATTTATTAAACACTTTTATTGTAAATACATTCTGGCTGTCTTATGGCCAGGCAGCAATAAATTCCAACCAACCAAACAAAAGTAAATAATGCAAGTTACATGTAATATAACATATCAAATATTAACCTAACGTATCACAAAGTAACATTACATATCATGACATAATGTAAGATAACATTACATAAAATAACGAAACGTAATACACTGTAACATAACATAATATAACAGAAAGTAACCTAAATTTTTTTATCCCAATGTAATATTACATATCATAGTATAATGTAACATAACATAACACATGTAACATAACATTACATAAGCTAACAAAACATGCAATATAATGCAACACAACGTAACAACTTTGTTACTTACATTACACAAAATGTGACAAAAACACCATGATACTCGTATTTATTATTTGTGCACTGTGAAATATTGTTTAGTTCTTATTTTAATATTTTTATTGTATGCACTTAATTAAGTTTCTGAATTAACTAAATAAATTTATTTAAAGGAAGTATAGCGGGTTGCATGTCTTGATATGTCGTGATGATCTTGATTTGTATTCAATGAATATAGACTCAGGAATGCGGATATAAAACGATAAGTGGACAGCGGGTAAATAAATAACAAGTCTTGACAGTTGAATGAATGACAATAATAATATGTTTATTTCTCGGCGCGCGGGTATTTTATACAAATGGGTGAGCCAGTTCGCGCTACATGCTCCGTCTCACTCTGGCGCGTGAATCGGCGGTAGATTATTTATTTGTATTTGGAGATGGCTAGCCAATTCGCAGACACTGTAAATAGTAAATATTGTTGTTGTTCATAGCGTGTGACGATCCTTGAATTCTTCATCGGTCATTGACCCTGTATGTTTACTATCGACAATAATAAATATAATCTAATTTGTGTTTAACAA
Organism: Odontocerum albicorne; assembly: GCA_949825065.1. Classification (NCBI taxonomy): domain Eukaryota; kingdom Metazoa; phylum Arthropoda; class Insecta; order Trichoptera; family Odontoceridae; genus Odontocerum; species Odontocerum albicorne. The sequence goes on along the minus strand of OX463852.1, from coordinate 39,447,401 downwards.
TTCACTTATTATTTTGACAATTATTCATTTACTAGGTAGGTATCCTACAGAAGCATAATAGAATTTATGTGAAATGTCACACATAAAAACGTTACTTAACATAACGTTCTTCCTACTGTACTCCTTGATTGATTAAAAATAATATTTCGAATATGATTCTAGAAACAGCTCCGTCTCCAAGACGCCAAGCAAGTGGAGGCGAAGGCGGCGCGCATCAAGGAGTGGGTGACCAACAAGCTGCGTGAGCTTGAGCAACAGAATCAGCACCTGCGAGAGCAGAACAACCGCTGCAACCAGCAGCTCGAGCTGCTAAGGAACCACATCGCCCAGCAGGGCAGCAGGAACAGCCTGGTAAATTCTCCAACCTCAATATCTTCTATTAGTAGTGTAATTAGGGCAGCAAAACAACTCTTTCTTGATCCAGTGTCTTCAATTAAAAGTATAGACAGAATCATCATGTTACCCATTTCTCTCCAGCTCCCAATGACTTTAATTAGTAGTATAGACTAGGATGTGGATCTACAGACGTATCCTCCAGATTCCTTAGACAGAGTGTTACAAATATGGAAGTGATTGTTCATAAGTTTAGGGCCAAAAACTGAGAAGGTTTGCAAGTTGCAGTATCTTGGTCACATAATAAGATGCACAAGATACATTAACCCTGAGAGATCGGCGCACTGCTATAGCAGTGGAAGAAATTTGTTCTACCCTTGTATTCTAAATGAATATCATTCATTTAGAATACAAGGGTACATATTCTAAAATATATTTATGTTGTAAAAATATTTGTTTTTTGTTTTTTTGTTGTTTAAAATAAATATTTATCACGAATGTCCGAATCGTAAATATATCTCAGCACTAGATAGACAATTATATTTTTTTCTCGTAGTTCTCAGGGTTAATAAAGAGTATTTTAGTATCAACTTTGATTTATGCAAGTGATACGTGAATATGGAAAAGACTAAAAGAAGCTGAATAAATGGTGTACAAATGTGTTAGAAGAATAAATGGTGTTCAAATGTGTAAGAAGAATAAATGGTGTACAAATGTGTAAGAGAAATAAATGGTACAGCTCTATTTTATGACATACTGATTTTATTTTTATTCAAACTTTTTTTATAATCAGTACAATACATGCTTCCTTACATATTTTGTTTATTTTCAGCTTCCAAATAGAACAAGCTTATCATTAGAAGTACGCACTGAAGACAGTCCGTCGAGAAGTCCTGTCGCTCTATTAGCTGCCAATAGAAGAAGATCTGAAAGCCTCGAAGCTCCACAGGTGAATAATATTTATTTTATTAGATTTGTAAGAGTAATTTTTTTGGGTGTTTTTTTCTGTTCATTCATATCGTTAAAACTTTTCTGGGCAGAAGTCGTATACTATAGAGCCTTTGACATAAAAATAAAAAGTGGTGTTTTATTTAATCTCTTAATTAAATATTTTATTTCAGATACCTCACCATTCCTCCATTGAACCCCACTACAGCACCCCAGTAAGGCACAGGCGAAACCTTTCCATCGGGACATCCAATCCCGTTGTCAACAACGTAAACAACATCAATCTCTCTAATACCTTAGCCACAATGGATGACCACACCACGGGAAATCTGCTTGCCGATGATCTTGCTGTGAGTATTGTTTCTTATACCAATACAAACAAATAACAATACAAAGACATGTATCGAATGCAATTTCGCATAAGAGGAACACTTCAGTCTTGTGCATTAGAAATAACTCATTTTTTTTCCATTTATTATCTCTGTCCTTGGTATCTGACCTTCTGTCGGTGACATCACTATTCTTTTCACTCTCTGGTGTGACGCCAGCACAGGAGGGGCTCCCTCCGGATACAGCTCTTTTATCAATGTATGACTATATCCAATTTTCTTACGAGTATACAACACAATCTGGCAGGCTTATGGCCATGTGGCAATCTTGTCTTATTGCCATTTGGTAGTTTGACCATACCTGAGTTAGTTTGTGATCACTTTTGGTGCACTGGTTGTGCAACAAAAACATGACTAAATCACTAATCTGCAATTTCTCAAAATACCCTTGTTTTATTGTAAAAGGATGTTGATGTTTATGACGGAGCGACTAACAATAGATAACACAATGTTATGACATGCTACAATAGTTATGAGGATGGTGAAGTCATAGTAAGGTGCCATTGAAAAAAATATTCTTGTTTTAGATATAGCCTCTAATCTCTTAAGCAGCTTTTTCAATACATTTGTTTATTGGTTTGTTCTAGGCTGCCGTTGAAAACTTAATTATTGTTCCAACAACTCCCAACACTTCAACAGACGGGGACACCACACATGACTATGCAGAGATCTACACACCAAGTAGAGGTCAGATAATCTTTAATTAAACATTATTTATTATCCTTTCTGTAAGCGGATTACAGCGCAGTACCACAAGATTATGTGAAAATTCTTTGCGTCTCGACCTTTGAGTCAACGCTAGTAAAACAGAATACATGTACAATGATGCATGTGTAAATGGAAGCGCGCCGATGATGATTAACGGCAACCGGATCCCCCAGGTGAATAAATTCAGATACCTGGGTGCCACCATCACCTCCAATGGTGATCTCCGGACGGAGGTGCCCATCCGCATCGGAGCTGCCAGCGGGGGCGTTCAACATGGATAGGATTTGGAAAGCGACTGGATTCAGCGTCACAACAAAATGCCGCCTGTTTAACGCATGTGTCATCTCGATCCTCATGTACGGCTGTGAATCTTGGCATCTCACCAAGACTCAAGAGCGCCAGATACTTAGTTTTGAAAACAGGTGTCTCAGGAGAATATTGGGAATCAGGTGGTACCTATGACCACATAACAAACGACGCTGTACCCCGACGCACCCCGCAGGGGTCTGTCGTCTCTGTAATTCGGGAGAGGCGATGGTCCTGGCTGGGACATGTTCTGAGAATGCCCGATGATAGTTGCCCGATGAGAGCGCTGTTTTTCTGTCCATTGGAGTCCCGACGGCCTGGAAGACCCTCTCTCACGGTGTACCGTTCCTATGACAAGGAGGTCAGGGCATTAGGAATGTCGTGGAGGGAGATTACCAACACCGCCCAAAACCGCTCTGAATGGAGAAGACTGGTGGCCTCCCTATGCTCCCTTGTGGAGCTTTAAAAGAAGGGTGAATTGAATTGATTGAATATTATCCTTCAGGTCTAGAGTTCACCAAGTGGACAATATCTCATCTTAATTGTTCAATGTTGGACTCGAAAACGCTAGTGAAAACTTGCTACAAGTTAGCAAAGGAATATCTTTATCATGCTGTAACATTTTTTGACAATATTACATTTATAAGGGATGGTACTACAAAATCATTTTAAATTTAAAAATCAATTCATTTAGCGATAGCTATTTATTTATATTAATTATATTTTTATACATTTATATTTTTTAATAACTGTGTTCAGGGCCGGCCGGAAGCAGTTTCAAAAGGTGCTGAGGCACCTAGTCCCGTGCTTATGACAGTTAAATAAAAAAAAATTATTTAACTAATTTATTTAGTTATTTGTTTATTTTGAAATACTAAATGCTTTCTGAGTGTCATCAAATTTTGATACACTCGGAAAGTAATGAAGTTCGTTCATTAAAAAAATGTTTTTGAACAATATATTGCATACATCTATTCGTGACAATATTTTTGTGAAGTAAATAAGTACATTTTATCTTTGGATCTTTGATGGTGACATAACATTTGTGTAACTATAGTTCGGAAATTCTAGGATGAGTCCTGTGACAGCTCACAAATTTGCCCCAATACAACCTTGTAAAGATGTTCAGTAATTTTAATTATTTTATCAACTTTAATCTCTCCGTGGTTGCAGTCCTAAGACTGGTTTGCAGCAATTTGAACTCTTCTCCTCCATTCCCCCCTGTCCTGTGCGGCTCTTTTTAAGTCTGTGTATGTTGAGCAGCGCACGTCCACCAACAGGTCCTCCAGGTACTCTCGGCGTGGGCGTCCCCTAGAGTTTGTCCCCTCGGTCATGCCCTCCATTATGGCATGCAAGAGGCCCTCTTGTCGTATTATATGACCGATCCATCTTGCACGCCTTTCGGACAGGATCCTGAGCAGGTGCCTTCCTCCTTCGATTCGTTGGAGAACCTCTTCATTTGTGATGCGGTCTCTCCAGGAAATTCCTAATAGTCTTCTATAGGACCACATCTCAAAAGCCTCTAGTCTTCGTCTATCTCTTTCGGATAGGCACCATGTCTCGCAGCCGTACATCAAGATACTCCATACATAGGTCTTGATGAGGAGTATTCTCAGTTTAAGGTCTATATTATTTGATTCTATTATTTTCGACCTTTTATTAAATGCAAGTCTAGCCTGATGTATACGGCTGTCGACCTCGCTCTTGGACCGACCGTCCCATGTTATTTTGCTCCCGAGGTAGACAAACTCCTTGGTGTTCTTTAGTGGTTTACCCGACATCACTATTCTCATCTGGTGCTGCGATCGGCCTACAGTCAGCATAATATAAGCCTCAATTCTAATAAATAGCAAGTTATTTAGGTAAATACATCACGTAAGGTTGTATTGGGGCAAATTTGTGAGCTGTCACAGGACTCATCATCCTAGAATTTCCGAACTATAATAAGTGTTATAATTACTACTCAAATCCGCAAACTAATTTCATTTAATCTCTTAACCTTTTAAGTGCCGGAAGGTATGGCTGATCCCGGAGGGCCGTGAATTTTTTAGCAAAAATAAAACCTAATAGAATTATCTTTTTGTATATATATTCAAAGGATATTATGAAGACTTGCCAAATCATGCACAATATGTGTCGTTTGTGCCGCCGTTCACTCAGAAAAACACAACTAAAACTTTAACAAAATGTCAGGATTGTCACAGCTTATCATAGAAAATACGGAAACATACATTAATAAAATATTTGATAGTATTGCTTATGTTTAGTTGTCGTGATGATTTTGATTGATATTTGTTTACTTATAGACTCAGGAATGCCGATAAATCTTGATAAGTGGACAGCGGGTAAATAAATAATACAGGTTTTGACAGCTGAATGGACGACAATAAAATGTATGTTTATTTCGCAGAGTGCGGACAATTTATACCAGTGAATGAATACATGGGCGATATATATCTGCCTTGCTCTATCACATGCACTGGCGGTAGAATAATTATTTATATTTGGAGATGGCTAGCCAATTTGCACGCTGTAAATAGTAAATATTGTCGTTGTTTGTGACATGTAACAATCATTGAATTCTTCATCGGTCATTGCCCCTGTATGTTTACCATTGACAATAATTAATTTAATTTATTTGTGTTTTAACAATTCGCTCGTTATTTTGACAATTCATTTAGGTAGGTATACAGGTAGGTACAATTGAATTAAAAGTATATGTAATATGAAAATATTAATTATTTTAATAACGCACGGAAAGTAAATAATGTAACTATAAAATCATTTCAAATTTCAATCTTTAAATAAATAAAACGCGCAACTGACAACCCTGTATTAGAGACACATGTCGACTGTCATGCGAAGCTTTTAGGTAAATCTCTGTAAATTCGATAGTATCTGTAAACTGTAATATTATAATATTTATTTATCATCTCAATAGATGTCTCTATGTGTTCTATATATTAGATTATTCGAATTAGTACTAGACATTTGCTAAAAACAGGCATGAAGTTGAGCGATTTAACTAGCTAATTTTGTATAGCCGGCCCCACGGGCACGGCAACAGAGAGCGAGTAAACTCGCTTAAGGCAAGACAACAGCGACCAGCCTAATTTTCATTTTCAAAAAACTGTATGACATTTATATGTTATAATTCAACAAAAATGATTCAAGGATGCGTCCTTTGAGATATGAGAGCCAACAAACTTCTGTATGTAACAATAACCTATTAAATTACTCATTATAGGTCTGGCACAGCTGTCAAAATATAAATATTCTACTTTTACCCAACTACTTAATAACACTGATAATATCTTGTATATGTAGGGAATATACCATTTTTACTTGTTGATGATATGCAGAACGCACCCCCGGCTGGATGGAGGGAGGAGGCTCCAGCAGCGAAGGATCCCTTGCCCCGGCGCGGCCGCCCACACCACCATTGCATCGCTTCCCCAGCTGGGAAGCCAAGATATATCAGGTAGTCTATTATATCATTCATTTTATATATCTTCTTAATATTATTTATCAACAAATCTCCAAATCTCTCAACATGTTCATTTGGCAATGGACATGTTGAGAAATTTGAGGATTTTGCCTTATAGTAACGAAACACTCATTGGCCAAAATGTTATTTATGTTAGTTTTAAGTGCTTCTATTGGTGTGTTATTTGGCAATGGACATGTTGAGAAATTTGAGGATTTTGCCTTATAGTAACAAAACACTCATTGGCCAAAATGTTATTTATGTTAGTTTTAAGTGCTTCTATTGGTGTGTTATTTGTCAATGAACATGTTGAGAAATTTTGCCTAATAGTAACAAAACACTCATTGGCCAAAATGTTATGTTATACGAGGGTCACCCTGAAAGTAAAGTTACAACATTTATGTGGGATCGAAAAATGCTTGTATTTAATTGAAATTCACAGGATACTTCACAAATATATTAAACTATTTTTCAACATAATCGCCGTCGAGATCGAGACATTTCTGTAGTCGGGGCACCAGCTTTGGTATGCCAGTGTCATAAACCTCCGCCGCTAGCTCTTTCAGCCACTTCTTCACAGCTTCCCCGACCTTCTGATAGTTGGAAAATTGTTGGGGTGTAGTAACACACCCACGTCTCATCCTCCGTCACGATAGAGTCCAGAAAAGCTTCTCCCTCCTGTGCAAAACGATCCAAAAATTCACGCGCGACGGTCACGCGATTTTGACGGTGCTCCGGTGTGAGGATTCTGGGCGCCCATCTCGCACACAACTTCTTGTCACCAAGTTTTTCCGACACAATATCATCAAGGAGACTTCGAGAAATGTCAGGAAATTCTTCGTGAAGGTCGTCAAGCGTCACACGGCGGTCATTTCGCACTTGTTCTTCAATTTTTTGCACAAGTTCGTCAGAAATCACTGTCTTGCCTCGTCGTATCAGTACGGCCTTCTCTGAATAACCTAACCCACTTCGTGACATGTTGTCGACTCATCACATCACTACCATAAACTTCCATGAGCTTCTGATGGATATTCGCGGCGGTATTGTTTTGCAAAGTAAAAAACGGATGACCGCGCGAATCTCACACGGACGTGAGGTGGCGGGAGCGCGTGACGACCTCTCCATCGGAAGAATTCACTGTGACTGAACAAAATGGCCGACAAACACGCGGGACCAAACAAACTGACCGTTAGGATCCCCCCTACACGCCAGGTACGCCAACTTCGAAACAAAAAATTTCCCCCGGCCTCAGGAGCCCTTGTAACCTTACTTTCTAGATGACCCTCGTACTAAAGAAAATGTGGCATGATCCCTGTGACGTTTCACAAATTGGTCCAAATACAATTGGTCCGAATCCTTGTAACAACGTTCAGTAATTTTAATTATTTTATCAACTTTAATATGAGCCTTGATTCTAATAAATAGCAAGTTATTTAGGTAAATACATTACATAAAACTAACAATAATGACAAATTAATACATCTTGTTACAAATTAGCAAAAATATGTCAGTTTGTTAAAATCAAATAATATTTGATGACATATGTCAAAAGTCACTACGTTAGTCTGCATTGGCTAGAGATGGGGTATACGATAGTTGGGTTTGCGATTTTTTTCATACATTGAATTAAATGTTCTTAATTAGTATTAATTCATAGTGGGTCTTGGCTTATTTAAAGATATATACAAATCATACAATACATTAGAAAGTCAGTATAATGAAAATTAGGATTTAAAACATCAGTTTAGAGAAAAACAATTTTTACATTTATAAAAAAACTATTCGATTTATAAAAAGAAACGATTTTACCCCATCCCTTTGAGACATGACATTTCAAACATCACAGGAACTATGCTACATTTTCTTGAGTATAGAGTTATAAGTTCCTCTATTGGTGTGTTATTTTATGTATAGATTATGAATATTTAACACTTGAAGACCCAATCAAAATCATAACAACCTTTCCTTGTTTTTAAAGAATTCTGATTTAGGTCTCTCGTTTCACTCTCTATATGAAGTAAGTAAGTAAGCACGTGGGTTTTTGTTACGCAGTGAAGATATTAATTTTCACTACATGAATTCACTAAGACTAACCCTGAAGCTTAAACTTTTAGGTAGCAGCAGATGGACTGCAGCAATCCGTGGGAGACGAGCTGAGCCCCCCGGCATCTAGTCGACTTGCCGGAGACACAGCTGGCTACCAGGATATATCCGTGCCAGTCTATGCCACCGTCAAAGGGGTACGTATTTTAAAAAATATTTCTTTATTTGTTTTACTGTGGTGTCAAAGGCTAGGTTTGCTGCATTCAAAATTGTGTGTGAAAATACTTGTAACATGCTAGGCTGTTTGGACTCAATGGTCTTAAACTGCTTTATAAATATATTAACTGCACTGTGAGTCATTTTCTTTCTCCCGTGACATCAAACCTTAAGTTCGCAGTCGCTTCTATTCTTCTCACACTCAGGCGTGTCACCACTGGAGTCGGAGTCCATTTGGGCAGTTAGTTCTTCAGACATTATGCTCATCAAAAAACTAAAGAAAATTTCGATCTTCTAGTTTATATTGTACTGGACAACATTAACCAATAAATGTAGAATTTACCCACTGAAATGTTGAAAAGTTCATCTAAAGAGTTCAGCTTTGCACATGAGCTTTTTATCCTACTCAGTTGCTGCTGGGCATGCTCGGGTATAACTCCTTGAGCTTAAGAAGAGATCTGCGTCTCCTGGTATACGTTGTCAGACTCGTTCGAGGAGTTGTGAGCTGTCCAGCATTACTACAAAAATTAGCGTTAAATGTTCCTAACAATTACACTAGACACTCGCCGGCAAGAACTGTTCTCAATAACATACGCAAGAACGGGTCTTCCAGCCACTATGCCTGTTGGAAGGGCCTTAACTCTTCTGAACAGAACTGCTTCAGATATTGACATATTTCATGTCACATTACCAAAAGCAAAAGTAAATTTTCTTCTTAGATTGAGCGCGTTAGAAAGCACTCATCAACATACTTAAGTAACTGTGAATATATGTGTATCATATGTTTGTGTGTATATACTCGTTTGTATGCATATGCATTATTTTTTATTTTATATAATTTTTTAATTTTTTTTTCTATGTAATTTTTCTTCTTTTTTAATGTCTTGTATTTTTCAAAGTAATTGGGCTAAGCCTGTTTTGAAAAAATAAATAAATGAAGTGGAAGTAACAACTTGACTTGTATTATTTAAAAAAATTGATAATAAAAAAATACCAAAACTTAACAAACATGTGTAACAACAGACCCGTCATCTTAAAAAAAAAGAATGTGGACTTAAATAAAACCGAACAATCTATTTTCTCTTTCAGCGCGCCAGTCAGATAAGATCCATGCCCTTCACCGGAGATTCATCTGACGACTCATCTGACGGAGAAGACCCCCATTCAATGGGAGTCACGGCTCAAAACACACCTCACCACACCTTCAGTGAGTAGCAGCCCTTACTTCTTTCTTATAGTGCCTTTCTACATTTCCGAATTGGTAACACCGTCATACTAAAGAATGTCACTAGCAGACAATATTGTCTTCTAAATTTAAACCACTGGAATAAGTACAAAACTCGCAATTCATAATTGCAGATGTTGGTTAAACTATCAAGAGACAAAAACACTTGCACACATACTCTGTGCAGTGATGAACTCTTTTACCAGATTGGGTAAATTTTTTGAAATTCCCTTTTGGGTATCATTGGGAATTGAACCCAAAACCCCCTGATTGAAATCAAGCATCTTATCAACTAGGCCAGTGCTCCGCAACCGGTGTGCCGTGGCACACTGGTGTGCCGTGAGCCGGATACAGGTGTGCCGCGGTCAAATTCAATGTACGAGTATTTGACATTTTACAATTTTTCATTATGTATTTAATACACAATAACTGGTGCCAACTGTTGAAAACTGCGTAGTGTGCTTTGTACACACCATGGCCGCACCAAATTAGTCATAGACAAAGAAAAATGACCCTTATGCGCGTCGCTGAAGACTCCTGCCTAATTTAATACCTATATATTTTAGCTTTTGGTGTGCCGCGGAATTCTAGGAAGAATTTTGGTGTGTCGTAGGTGAGAAAAGGTTGCAGAGCACTGAACTAGGCCATGGAAATTGTTGACCTTATTTAATATACATATATACAAGGGTGGTCCCAGAAGTACCCGACCTGATGTATAGATGGCGGTTGTTGCTTTAAAAAATTACTATGGTAGAAAGTACTAAAGTTATAAAGCTTAAGTTTCAAGTTTTAAGGTGCTACGTTGTTTACTATTTGTTTGGCAGCCATCAATAGTGAACGCTCTCAGTGAATTTGTAAACATGGAAAAAATTGGTCGTCGTTATGTGATACAATACTTTCATTTGAAAGGTCTAAGTCCAACCAATATCAAAGTCGAGCTAGATTCTACTCTGGGGGAGTCTGCTCCTTCCTTTACAACAGTAAAATATTGGGTGGCAGAGTTTAAATGAGGCCGTACGAGCTGGCAAGACGAACATCGCAGTGGTCGACCAAATGAGGTGACCACGCCAGAAATGGTAAAAAAAATCCACAAAATGGTATTGGATGACCGTCGATTGAAAGTGCGCGAGCTAGCAGACATAGTAGGCATTTCAAAAAGTGCTGTACATCGCACATTGACTGAAAATTTGGACATGAGAAAGCTGTGCGCAAGATGGGTGCCGCGTTCGCTCACAATGGAACAAAAACAGCGTCGTGAGGATGTTTCAATCGAGTGTTTGGCGATGTTTCACAGCAATAAAACTGAGTTTTTACGTCGATTCATAACCATCGATGAAACATGGGTCCATCACTTCACACCTGAGACGAAGGAACAGTCAAAACAATGGACTGAAAGGGGAGAATCGGCTCCAAAAAAGGCGAAGACAGTTCCATCTGCAGGCAAGGTCATGCATGGCGTCAGTTTTTTGGGATGCGCGTGGGATAATTTTCATTGATTATCTTCAAAAAAGAAAAACAACCAACGGCGAGTATTATGCGAACTTATTGCAGCGTTTGAGTGATGAAAAGAAAGTGTTGTTTCATCAAGACAATGCACCAGTTCACACATCCGTTATCGCGGTGGCCAAAATCAATGAATTAAAGACATTGTAATTTATTTTTAACAAACACTGTTTATTCCACTTTTTTTTTTTTTTTTATGACGGTATAACCCTACCGGTTTCAAGGCTTTCACCTCATCTTCAGGGGAGCGTAAACAAGCCTTGAAACCGGTAGGGTTATACCGTCATAAAAAAAAAAAAAAAAGTGGAATAAACAGTGTTTGTTAAAAATAAATTACAATGTCTTTAAACCTCCACAACGTTAATGCCTTAACTATAAACAACACAATGAATTAAAGTTCGAATTGTTTCCTCAAGCACCCTTTTCGCCAGATTTAGCCCCCTCGGATTATTTTATTTTTCCAAACTTGAAAAAATGTCTCGGTGGTAAAAGATTTACCAACAATGAAGAGGTGGAATCTGCGGTTGATGGCTATTTTGAGACGCTTGACGGTTCTCACTATAAACAGGGTATCGAAGCTATTGAACATTGCTGGGAAAAGTGTATCAAGCTGAAAGGAGATTATGTTGAGAAATAAAAATATTTTTTCTCAAATTTTTTGTGTTTTCTTTGTTAGGTCGGGTACTTTTGGGACTACCCTCGTAATATATACACCAGTTCAACATATGAACAACTTATGAGTTTTGCCTGTAAATCAACAGCAAATTTGTCGACAATAAAAGTGCACAGTGGTATGCTAGTTGTGCTTGTTTGGGGCATTTTGAAAAAGAGCAAAATCAATATGACAGAAATGCTTACCTTGAGAAAAATATCGGTATAACAATGTATCATAAAGTAATTAATGTTAGTCGTGGAGATAGACGACCTCTGTGGCCTGGTGGTAAGACACTTGTCTGCCGATCCTGAGGTTGCGGATTCGATCTCCGCCGGAACCCAGATTTTTTTAAATAGGATTCCAATCTGGTTAACACTTAGGACCTTAAAAACATCTTTTTGGTTGGTTTGATTGCCACATGGCAATAAACTCGCCAGGTTAAAAAATAAAATAAAAGAAAAGGTGTGAATGGAAAAGTAAATGCGATATACTCGTATAGGTGATAATTAAATTGAAGAGCATTTTGTCAAACGTTGATTTTTGTTGTTTTCACTCAAAACATGTGGAACCCAAGCGCCGAACTTCTGGACTTTTCCCATTGATTTAAGATGGCGGTATACAGTCATGTGACTACAATTCATCTGCTCAGCCAATTCTACGGTGGCTTGAACGGGATTTTCATGCATACTATGGTTTAAGCGGTCCTCATCGAACTGGTCGTCCGGAACGCTCCATGTGTTTCAGGTCGAAATTATCGTCTTTGAAATGCAAAACCATCGACGAGCTCTCCTTTCATTCATAGCATCTTCACCGTACGCTTCGCAAATATCGCGAGCAGCTTTGTCAGCTTTATTCCCTCGATTGAACGCGAACAGAAGGAGGTGTCGAAAATGCTCACTTTTGTCTACTTGGCATTCCATTTTGAAGGCTTGTAATCAAATAAAATAATATATGTAACGTAAAAACAAACACAATATCTTGTAGAGCAGAAAATTTTCTTTCGAATGGCGTATAACCTTTACCATTTTTTTTTACTTTTGGTGCTCATTTTTTAATTTGACTAAAACGGACACAACTTATGTTAACACCTAATTAATATATTTGTTTATTTACTTTTGTCTGATTGATTGGAAAAGATTGCCATCTGGCAATAAGCCCACAAGATTGTTTTATAACGAAACATAAAATAAATACTTAAATATTTTTTCACTGATTATAAATAAAACAACATATCAAAAATAATTTATTAAAAATACAAAAAAGTTTCATATTGGAGAAGCAAAGAATATTAATTCAAATTGGTAGTTAATATGAACTATTAAACTTCTTTTCCTTCAAAATTTCCTTTAAAATAAATATTTAATATATAAGGGACTTCAATGACTAAATGGTGCTATAGAAATTGGTTGATTTTTCGAGAAAGAGTTCATCATCATGAGTCTAGGTCGATCCACTTCTACATAAAAGTCTTCCCCAAATTCATCTACTCTCTTCTATTTTGGACCCATAACATCTATTCTGTTCCCACAGTTTCCCTAATGTCATCTCTCCACCGTTTTTGAAGTCTTCCCACTGATCTGATTATAGATTGTGACTTTCACTTGAGAACTGTCTTCGTCTGAAAATGTGCTAACAATGATTATTGATATTGTGCCAGATGCACCTGTAACAACGTCCCAGCCGTGCCCAGCGACTGTGAGCAGTGTGGGCGGGAGCACGGGTTTGACACTTTCGGGTGGAGTGGCGCACTGCAGCTCTAGTGACACGAGCCTCAGTGCCAGCAGCCCCTCCAAGAGTGTGAAGACCAGCTCTAGCCTGAGCCCTGCAAAGCGTTCCAGCAGTGGCTCTCCCAGCAAGCAGAGTAAGACTAGGGGTGAGTGCTCTATTTTTTTTTCTTTCCATTAGACCATTTTCTTCGTCTTTTGAGTAGACTTTTTTCATTCATGTGTAAGGTACTCTTTTTTTAATATCCAAATTAGTGATATGTTTAAGATAAATCAAGATTTTGAAACTTATCTGCGGAAGAGATAACCATTTAATGATGTCCCACCAGATTATATTCCTATTCTACTGTATCGTAACCTCAATGCTAAACAACGTGAATCACACGAAAATTGATGCATGTCATGCACATTTTTTGTCAGTCGTCCCAGCATTCCCCTGCTCACACACAGCCTGTGGCAACATCAGGCCCATAGCACTAGACACTCCAGCGCATAGGTCTGCTTTCTGCTCCTGTGACCTTCCATGTTAATTGTGACCATGAGAGTCTTTCTATGTCCTCTTTGCTTAAAATATGACTAATGAACACAATAATTTGTCAAGTATCTTGATAGCCTGTATAACAGGCATGTCGCTTGCAATTCATTGTACATGTTGACAATAACACTGCATGCAGCGACGTAATAAGAAGCTAGATATAGTTCGGAAATTCTAGGATGAGTCCTGTGACAGCTCACAGATTGGCCCCAATACAACCTTATGTAATGTATTTACCTAAATAACTTGCTATTTATTAGAATTGAGGCTTATAGTAAAGTTGATAAAATAATCAAAATTACTGAACATCGTTACAAGGTTGTATTGAGGCAAATTTGTGAGCTGTCACAGGACTCATCCTAGAATTTCCGAACTATAGTGACAAATTCTTGACTTATAACCTATTTTTAACAATGTAATAATAAACTAGATAGTGACAAATTCTTGACTTATAACCTATTTTTAACGACGTAATAATAAGCTAGATAGTGACAAATTCTTGACTTATAACCTATTTTTAACAACGTAATAATAAGCTAGATAGTGACAAATTCTTGACTTATAACCTATTTTTAACGATGTAATAATAAACTAGATAGTGACAAATTCTTGACTTATAACCTTTTTTTAACGACGTAATAATAAGCTAGATAGTGACAAATTCTTACCTGACTTATAACCTACTTTTTGTGTACCACCAGGAAATGATATTTGTGAGGCATGAATATTCTCTCTTCCTATTTTAATTCAGCTACTTTTCCGAGTTGACTTTGTTCCTCTTTCATATTTTGGAGCATTTTGTGAAATTTTGGATATATTTCAGATTTTTTCAAGAATTTTTGATATTGTAGGGAATCAACATTTTTTTTGTTTGTTTTGTCTCATTTAGATTTCATTTTGTTCATTTCGACAGTTCATTCATTTTGTCTCATTTAGACAGCCAGAGGAAATTTAATTAGAAAAAAATGCAATGTTACAACAAATCCGCTAGTCGTAAAAATTCATTAATGTGTTAATTGATATAAATTAATTAAATTTTTTTTATTCATATAGTATTCTTCTTTTTATATCATGATGCGAATATGTTGAAGAATGTGGCCGGGAGATGACGTTACGTAGAAGGACGCGCTGATGATTTTGATTGTTTGGTATTTAAATAAAATACGTCAATTAGCAATGCGGAAAGAGAGAGTGAATGAATCAATGAATAATAAATAATAATTAATGATGCTTTATTTATCGGTAAGTGGGTATTTATACATTTCAGAATGGGCGCGGGAGTGCGCCCGCAATATATTTTTTATCTCGCTTCTGTGCGTGCAGAAATGGTCGATTGAAATATTGCAGACATCGCAAATAATATTGTGGGTACACAATTTGTTGGTGAAAACGGCGAGACAGCGTGATGCGTTCTCTTTCTACTGTGGAATGTATCGTAAATAGTATTTGTGGGTAAACAATTTCAATGTTTTGGTATGCGACCTTTGGACATATCCAAAGGTCGTTTCGTCGGTCGTTGACCGTGTGTGTTGACAATATTCAGCGACGACAGTAGTTCCTACAACGTTGTCTTAATTAATGTTCTTTAACAATTCCACTCCACTTCTGATTTGATTTGCTTTTCAAACTCTTCATCAAGCAGTTAATTGATATGTAAATTTGTATTTTTTCCTTTCTCAGATACATCCTTTGAATCGGGAATGTCCGACGACTATGCAATACCTCCAGATGCTGTGTCTGCTTGCGAGGCCACCTCTACGTCACTCTCACTTCCTTCCTTGGGCACCGGGCGCGGGAGTTCGGTCCCACAGCAGGCGCCTGTCGTAGTCACAACTGCCACAGTGACCGACTCACCGCGTCGCCAGGAACCGCTGGAAAAGAGTGGTCATCTTGCTAAGTTAGGCGGAAAACTTAAGACTTGGAGGAAAAGATGGTAGAGTACCTTAATTTTATAACTTTGTTAAAATAAAATTTCTAGTTTTTGGTGACCATGGATTGGATTCTAAACCTCATTCACTTTCAAAGTAATTTTCATTTAAAATATTAAATTACGAGGGTCATCCGGAAACTAAGGTTACAAGGCCTCTTGAGGCCGGGGGAATTTTTTCGTTTCAAAGTTGGCGTGTAGGGGGGATCCTAACGGTCAGTTTGTTTGGTCCCGCGTGTTTGTCGGCCATTTTGTTCAGTCACAGTAAATTCTTCCGATGGAGAGGTCGTCGCGGGCTCCTGCCACCTCTCATCCGTGCGAGACCCGCGCAGTTATCCGTTTTTTGACTTTGCAGAACATCACCGCCGCGAATATTCATCGGAAGCTCGTGGAAGTTTATGTTAGTGATGTGATGAGTCGACAACATGTCACGAAGTGGGTTAGGTTATTCAAAAAAGGCCGTACTGATACGACGAGGCAAGGCAGTGATTTCTGACGAACTTGTGCAAAAAATTTAAGAACAAGTGCGAAATGACCGCCGTGTGACGCTTGACGACCTTCACGAAGAATTTCCTGACATTTCTCGAAGTCTCCTTGGTAATATTGTGTCGGAAAAACTTGGTTACAAGAAGTTGTGTGCGAGATGGATGCCCAGAATGCTCACATCGGAGCACCGTCAAAATCTCGTGACCGCCGCGCGTGAATTTTCGGATCAATTTGGACAGGAGGGAGAAGCTTTTCTGGACTCTATCGTGACAGGGGATAAGACGTGGGTGTGTCACTACACCCCAACAATTTTCCAACGATCAGGAGGTCGAGGAAGCTGTGAAGAAGTGGCTGAAAGAGCTAGCGGCGGAGGTCTATGACACTGGCATACAAAAGCTGGTGCACCGACTACAGAAATGTCTCGATTCGACGGCGATTACGTTGAAAAATACAATAGTTGAATATATTTTTGAAGTATCCTGTGAATTTCAATTAAATACAAGCATTTTTCGATCCTACATAAATGTTGTAACCTTACTTTCTGGATGACCCTCGTACTATCAAACTAACAATTCCCACTTGGACCGAATAAAAAAAATTAATAACTTCAAGTCTTCTTGGGCCGAATAAAAAAAACATTGGTGTAACACAACAAAACAAACCTGTACAGTTCAATCGATTCATCCCTGCGAGAATAATTTCTTTATTTTACAATTAATTTTAAGTAGTCAAAGAGTCGCATGAAAATCCATGCAATGCCCATATTGATGACTTGTTGTGCAAGAATTGTGTAAATAATTAGTTGCAACCACTTCAATTCGGAATAAAAAAATTTGCTGGGTGGGACAAAACATTTTACAACGAACATGTCACATGACAATCTGAGTTCGTTTCGGACTTTTAAAATACGAGCTGGCAATTTCAAATAATGTTGCGAGTTCAAACATTTTTCTCCTGTCTTACAATGTTGTAAAACTCGTCACTTCAATCAATAATCTTCTATTTCCAGGTTTGTTTTAAAGAATGGTACTCTTTCTTACTGGAAATCACAATCAGAAGTCAACAGGAAACCCCAAGGTCAAATTGGCTTGGGAGAGGCGTGCAAGATATCCAGAAATGAAGGTGCGGCCACATTTGAGATATACACGGGATCCAGGACTTACTATCTTACTGCAGACAGCATAGCAACTATGGAAGATTGGATTAGAGTACTACAGGTATTGTATTACATACAACTTTTTACAAAGTGACGAATTAAGACGATAAGTTAATAATTAGTAATTGTACCGGACAGGTACAAAGACTGTATATAGGTGGATGGTTGCTGCACAATGCTCGTAGAATTCAGATCGCGGTTGAAAGCGTCAATCACCAAAAAGTTAATTGATGGCGAAATATTCTTTCGCCGCTACGCCACTGCTCTGGGGCGGGGCTTGTCACTGCTCGGGGTGGAGCCTGTACGTGGCTATCCAAGATGGCTGCTCGAAGTGGCTCCAGTGGTGTGACGAGTTTGTAGCGGGGCGATCAGTGAAACGAAGATGGTTTGTCGAGTTGAAGAAGATCGAAGAAGTTCAAGGGAAGTGAAACACAGATGTAGTCCAGTAGAGAAGTATAATTTGCTAACTTTAGGCCCTCTATATTAACGCCCAATCGGTCATAGTAAGCGCCCGTTATCCGCAAAGTACAACCACTTTCGGGGCTCGGGGCGCCGCTTAGACCGACTGCCTTTTGCCTTAGTCTCGATGGCTCGGCCGCAGCACATTTTCCTGTGCGGTCGCGAGCGCAATCGGATTCAAACAGACATATATATTTTCATATAATTATAAGGGTTTACATACAAGCATTTAACATATAACATACAGGAACATAACAGAGATTATAAAATACAAACATATACAAATATTAGGGTGAATTTCCCTCCAGATCTACACAGCATTGTCTGTCTCATCATACCACATACACACACACAAAGGTGACGGCACACGTCCGATACAGTAATTAATCGGTAAATAAAGAGTGAGAGATAAATTTGTAGTGATATTTAGAGACAAATATGCTAATGAAAGTTAAAGAAAGGATAACTCAGTTAGTATAACTGTTATCTAAAGCTAAATCTATGGTACAGAACAAAGGGCGATTACCTAAAATATGCTCACTATGCCGAACTTCTCACGGTGTGTAACTATAGAAGCCTCGAAACAAGAAGGCAAGAATCCATTGCGATATTCCTAATAAAGGTTTTCCAAGGTTCATTTAACTGTCCCGCGATTCTAGAAGCACTAAGTTTATATGTACCCAATAAATATAGCCGTGCAAGGAATCACCCTCTGTTCTACATACCAACTTACAGGGTGAATATCATGGCTTAACACTCAGTCACGCGTGGTATAGAGATATTGAACCAACTGAATGACACGGTTGATATATTCTCGGTACCGCCTAGCAGTATGAGAAGAATCCTGGCTGGTATTATTCCTAACGAATAAGCTAACGCTAGAAGCAGACCCTCTTTGTGTAACAGGAGAAATCCGTGCGAAGTGGATAAAAAAAAAATTACTACACAAATGGTAGTCCGCGAAGTAGATCGTAACCTTAGTAAGGTCTAAGTATTTACATATTATATTTCTTTGAAGTCAATAAAACTGTATTTACAATACCATTTTTAATACCCTTCCTATCTTAAAAAATGGAACCGGTCCTTAGGTGACACTGAAAGATATACCTCGATTCACCTCATGAGAAAGTTGGAGTAGCATTATCTAAAGTTTTTATTTTTACTGTGTTCATGTGGTTACTATAGGGTCAGAGCTGAAAGCCATCTGAAATGTTATGGGTCACACCTTCTCCATGTTCGGCGCTTGTATCTATCAGGAGGACCACTTAAGATTAACTTAGACCACTTTTGATAACCAGACTTTTTGATCCTTGTAATGTGCTATCCTATAAATGTATTAACAAAACTACCCCAAACGAATAAACGTAGATGGAAAGCCGCTGGAACTTGTCCAGGAATATGTGTATCTGGGCCAACTTATTTCCTTTGTAGGTTGCATATCGGAGGAAATAGCACAAAAGACAAAACTACCGTGGAGCTCATTTGGACGTTTAAACAACATCTTCAAAAGTAATCTCCCAATATCCTTGAAGCGTCTACAACCAGTGCATTCTCCCAGTACTTACGTATGGCTGCGAGGTATGGACGCTCACAGTAAAGAACACACAAAAGCTCCAGACCACACAAAGGGGCATGGAGAGATGCATGTTGGGATATACTAAAAGAGACCGTAAACGAAACACCTGGATTCGCAATATAACAAAGGTAGAAGACGTTATAAAGGTGTTCAAAATGAAGTGGCAATGGGCCGGACATGTAGCCAGAATGTCAGACTCCCGATGGACATCCGAAATAATCCAATGGTACCCAAAAGGCATAAAGAGGCCCAGAAGAAGACCGAAGGTACGTTGGATATATGACCGAACTATTTGGAGTCAACTTGGGGAGACCTTCATCCAGCAGTGGATCGACCCTGGTTGACAATGATGATGATAAATGTATTATGATTATCTTACTATCTAGATTGAGCCCGGTACTCCATAACCTCACATGTTAGGCTGAAACCGTATATCTCCCTATTTTAATACCGCTGTATAGTGTATGATGGACATTCGTTAAATCCCTTATGGGTGATAAAACAGTGAAGTTCTTGGTCAGCTTACCAGAAGACATCCATATTACGTGGTTTAACCACCTCCAGCGCCTCACTCTTAACGTGTTCCCCGCGGGAAGCACAAACGCCTGTGATCTGACGACAATCCAAGTTTCAAATCACAAATACTTAAAAAAAATGACACAAAACTGGAATAAAAATTGAACTAAAATTTAAAATAATCTTTATTCTATCGACATCTCTGAAAACCTTGTCAAATAATATATTAGTTTATGAGATATTGTTGAATAAACAGAGCGCCGAATTTTTTTTGGTTTCTCAATATTTCCAGCATTAACGATATGTCGCGCGGATCGAGTCCTGCGATGAGTCTCTCTTACGTAAATAAACATTACTAGTGCTATATGCATTTGATTGGGTGAGTGTCATGAAGCATTGATTTGATCGTAGCATTCCTTTGTTTATTTTACGTAATGTTTAGTTTATCTCCTTTATTTAATGAGCCTCCTTAAGAGTAATGACTATTATTTATTATCAGAAAATTACTAAAGTGTCATGTTTACTTGGTGTTGTAATCAAATATCAGTGGTTCTAAACAAAATATGTGTTTAAACTTAGAAATTAAAAAACGCTGAAATTGTGCCGCGCACAGGATTCGTGGAATTTGATTTTTAACGCGGTGAACAGGTTAATATGGGTTATCCTCATGATGAAATAAAAACTTAATGTTTTCTTTTTATTGTCTTTAGAATGTACAACGAAGAAATGCAACCAAGTTATTACTGAGTAAGGAAGACAATAAACCCACAATACAAGGATGGCTCACCAAAGTTAAAAATGGACATGCTAGGAAAAGCTGGTGTGTACTCATTGGAAAGATGTTCCTCTACTTTAAGACCTCCACTGACACTGTAAGTATATTTTTCAATTGAAATACTAAAATTTGTTCCATGGCCGAGTGAAAATTCTTTTGTAGCCTAGCTAAATAACTGTCAAAAATTGATGGTGGTCAAAAATTGAAGGCTAAAAATTGACTGCCTCCAAAACATAATTACTATTCAAATTAATTATTAATGTTATAAATAATGTAAACCTTTTTATTATGTAAACACTATCTAGCAGTTGCAATGGACACGCTGCATGTCACTGGTTTCTGTGTATTAGGGCCTACCTTGACTTCCCTTGTGTGTTTCGAAGCTATTGGACCACCCATTTTCTCTCTGGCCATGAGACCTTTAATAGCAAACTTTTTAATTTCAGTTTTGTCCCTTCACCCTATTATAAGTTTTGCGACCAGCTAGATCAATCTGTAGATCACATTTTATGGTACTACAGTGATACTCGAGTCAATAATTTTAATTTCCGAAGGAATCTCCATTCAGCCTTACATCTGTACATCTTCTGACCAATTGGCTACTCCGTCATCTAGTGGGTTCAAAGATTTTTTTTGTTATATTTAAAGTTTTCTGCGAAAGTACTGGCTATTTGCTGGGATGTTTGAACTTCAGACCTTAAGCAGCTTTTAAATACATTTGCTGTACTTCGAGTCATTTTCTTTCTCTTGTGACTTTCTGTTGTCTCTGCTGTCTTTCACACCCATGTGCATCACTGCTGGAGATGTAGTCCTTTGGGCAGTTCCTCTGCGTAACTGTACGATGTCGCACTCGTAATAAAAAAAATTAAATTTGGTTTTCTAGTATTGATCGCACTGGATGTGGACTTTTGTGTCCTCCTTAATAATTTGACTGGTGGTGGAATCGTACTGAAGTATCTTTTCCTTCCTGTGCTAAAAAAAAAATCCGCCCATGGTGATGTGTATTCATATATAATTATTAACACTTTTGACTTCAATTAAATTTGAAGTGAAAAGTGATAATAATTAAAATTTAATTGCTGAAAAAATGAAAAAAAACATTGGACGACGTTCACAAAACGGGCAAAGCGACCACCTCAAACGAAAGCCGGCTGGCTACTAAAAAGAGAGAAGCGAGCGAACTGAGATTCTATTTTTTGCGTTCCCATATACCGAAGTAGAGTGAGACGTGAATAGCGTCGCTTCATCACCCATAGTAGTTATTTAGAATGAATATACTACGTCACACACTGGCACACGTTTGATTGTATTGGTGAATTTATTCCCAATTTTCACAAAATATCTCTGATGTGGCCAATAATTGCTAATTATTATTAATACGTGATTTCGTGAACACAAATCCGCCTTGACGAATCCTCTAATTTATTCTGAAATGGCTAATCATTGTCACTGTGAAAACCATACTTTTTCTATGGATGATGCCAAATTCTTACATATCAGTAGTAACGGAAATAAATTGGATAGATTAGAGACCCTAGAAATTTCTAAGCCATTACATCGGTCCGAACATCTGGTAAACAGTTATATCCCAAAAATCTCTCCGCTCTTGGCCGAAATCGTCCCATGCCTCCCTTACCCCTCAGTCCCCAACCGTTGAAGCGTGTATATCGGTACCAGTTCGAACAGAATTTAGTCTTGTTTGTGCTCCCCTGAAGATGAGGTAAAAAGCCTTGTTATACCGTTACAAAAAGTGGAATATACAATGTTTGATAAAAATAAATTATTGTAATTTATTTTTATCAAACACTGTTTATTCCTTTTTTGTGACGGTATAACCCTACCGGTTTCAAGGCTTTCACCTCATCTTCAGGGGAGCGCAAACAAGACTAAATGCTGTTCGAACTGGTACCGATATACACGCTTCAACGGTTTGAAGCTGGGGGGTGAGGGAGGCACGGGACAATTTCGGCCAAGAGCGGAGAGATTTTTCGGAAATAACTGTTCAACAGATGTTCCGATCGGTGTACTGACTAAGAAATTTCTAGGGCCTCTAGTCTGTCCAATTTATTTCCGTTACCACTGATATGTAAGAATTTGGCATCATCGATAGAAAAGGTATGATTCTCACGGTGACAATGATTAGCCATTTCAGAATAAATATAAACAACATAAAAATAAATTACAATGTCTTTAAACCTCTACGACGTTAATGCCTTAACTATAAACAACAACTTATTATTAATATTATTTTTTCATTCAATGTGTAAATGTATTACGGACGAATACCTAAAATTTGAACCCAGTATTTATTATATTTATAGAGATATAAAAGTTTTTAGAAGAAATGTATACTAGTTACACATTTATTTATTTTATTTTATTTATTTATTTATTTATTTTTTTCAAAACAGGCTTAGCCCAATTACATTGAAAAATACAAGACATTAAAAAAGAAGAAAAATTACAGGGAAAAAAAAAATTTTTTTTAAATTATATAAAATAAAAAATAATGCATATGTATACAAACGAGTATTTACACACAAACGTATGTTACATATATATTCAGTCACTTAAGTATGTTGATGAGTGCTTTCTAACGCGCTTAATCTAAGAAGAAAATTTACTTTTGCTTTTGGTAATGTGATATGAAATATGTCAATATCCGAAGCAGTCCCGTTAAGAAGAGTTAAGGCCCTTCCAACAGGCATAGCGGCTGGAAGACCCGTTCTTGCGTATGTTATTGAGAACAGTTCCTGCCGGCGCAGTCTAGTGTAATTGTTAGGAACATTTAACGCTAATCTTTGTAGTAATGCTGGACAGCTCACAACTCCTCGAACGAGTTTGACAACGTATACCAAGAGACGCAGATCTCTTCTTACGCTCAAGGAGTTATACCCGAGCATGCCCAGCAGAAACTGCGTAGGATATAGCCACGGATAGACACCAAACTCACTCATGTAGAGATATCGTAGATATTTTTTTTGTACTTTCTCCACCATGAGCGAGTTTTGCGCCCCCACCGGGCTCCAAATGCAAGCATTGCTTTCTAGTTTGCTACGGATCAATGAATTAAACAACGTTTTGAGCACCAATTGGTTTTCAAACGACTTAGAGATTCTCATAACAAATCCTAGAGTTTTATAAGCTGAGTTGCACATAACTTCTATGTGAGGACCAAACGCGAGATTGCTGTGGAACAAGACACCCAGATCTTTAATATTATCTGTGCGGGGAATAGGTATAGATTCTAGTGTATATCTATGGAATTTCAAGACGTGTGAGCGATGATACGACATAATTTTGCACTTTGATGCGTTGAAATATAATTTATTATTGTGGCTCCACTCACAAACGTTGTTGAGATCTGCCTGTAGGTCTAAGCAGTCGGTATAAGAACGAATTTTTTGAAAGATTTTGAGGTCATCAGCAAATAGAAGAAACGTGGATTTTTTTATAACTCTACCTATATCATTAATAAAAATAAGAAATAAGGTAGGTCCAAGATTAGACCCCTGCGGAACACCTGAGTAGGCAGTGAAGTAATCGGAGTTGTAGATTCCATGTGAAACAAATTGTTTTCTATCTGTAAGATAATCTGACAGTAGCCTTAGTAAGTTACCTGGGATCCCAAGTTCACTCATTTTTTCTAATATTTTTTTGTGATTGACGCGATCAAAAGCTTTTGCAAAGTCATGATACGAACAATCAATCTGATTGCCACTATCTACAGCCCTTGAAACATAGTCGGTGAAGACCATCAGATTGGATTCAGTAGATCTGCCTCTTCTGAAGCCATGCTGCTCATCAATTATGTATGGGTCCACTAACGACCTTAGTGTGCGATCCATAAACATTTCTAGGAGCTTAGCTATTGAAGAAAGTATGGCGATAGGTCTGTAGTTGGTTATATCGTCCTTAGAACCATTTTTAAATATGGGAATAACTCGAGTCTTTTTCCATTCACTTGGAAAAGTATGGACTCGGAAGACAAGATTAAATATGTAAGCAAGAGGTGCAGAAAGCAATTCACTACAGCCCTTAAGAAAAAATGTAGGTACTCCGTCCGGCCCGACTGCTTTCGTGTTTTTCATCAACTTTATTTGTTTGAGTATATCAAATGTAGTGATGCTTAGCTTAAATCCCGAGGAAGTATGGTGTTCATCAAAAACAAATGCCTCGGAGTCCCTACAATAAACTGTTGAAAAATAATTTGCGAATGCAGAAGATATTTCGGGCCCAGTTATTTGATTCCCATCCCAATTCATAACATTAAGCACTGGAGAATCGTTACGCATGGATTTAATATGATTCCAAAATAGTTTTGGTTCACGTACCATTCGACATTCTAAGTTCCTTATGAAGTCTTTATAAGCCGTGCGAATGTTATGTTTGAGCTGAGCGCGAGCACTTTTGAACGCATCGTAGTCACTCAGACGACAAGAGTGTTTCCATTTTTTGTGAAGAGAATCTTTAAGTCTAATATTCCCAACAATTTCACTTGTGAACCACCTCGGGTATTGCCACTTACGTAGCTCTTTTGGTTTTACGGGAAAGCACTCATCAAATACGCAATAAACATGTTCATACAAATATGCTACCGCCTCGTTCACGTCTAAAATTGAATATAAGGGATCCCAGTTAATATCCCTTGTCTTCAGATATAAGGAATGGAAATCTCCTTTGTCAAATCGCCATTTTTTAAACACTGGATTCTCAAATTTTTTTGGAGACGCATTTATTTTATCCTTGATCAAGAAGACTGTGAGATCGAATTCTAGTGCCGGGTGATGAAGATCTTCTGGTACGAGATGAAAAGGGGCGTGTTGCACCTTGGTGCTAATATTTGAATCACCGGATAGGAAGGGTTAACCAACACATTATCCAATATTCAGTGTCATGGATAATTTTCATGGCTTGTTTATCTAATTCATGACAAATGTGATTTATATTATTAAAAAAAGTTTTAGAAAACAAATTGTTTAGCCATATTCAAGTTATACATTTTTTCATTCATCTATTTTGTAAGTCATTGATTTTTTAAGTAATTTAGTGAATAAATATATATTTATAAAATAATGGCATTTTAGAATCCCGCTGGGCAAATCAACATGAGGGACGCTCGAGTAGAGGACGTGGAACATGTCTCAGATTCAGATTCTGAAGAGAGGAATGATGACGCACAAACACACCTCACCATAGCCATATATCCCCAACACCAGGTACGTTTTTATTAATTAATTTTAGATATCTCCACCAACGTTCCCTCTAAGGTGTGCGTGTGTGCGGCCGCACATCTTTTAAAAACTGTCCGCACACATCTCAAAGAAAGGAACTTGTAACCGTATTTTGTTTTGCGCAATTACATATTTTATGGTGGGCTCTCAGGTTCCTTTCTTTGAGATGTGTGCGGAACATGGAAACACCTACTCGTATTATGTTACGTATTTTGAATAAAGACTTCATAAATTATCCCTTGTTCAAAGGTCTTTGTATTATTTTATTGGTGTTTTAAATTTTAAGCTTGTATAGAAAAAGTATAAACAAAGGTCTCTATCTATCTCTTTTTACTGTGACTGTCTTTTTACTGTGACTGTGACTGTTTACTGTGACTTTTTACTGTTACTATCTCTTTTTACTGTGACTGTTTCATTATTGTGTAACTGAGAAAGAATGCATATCCTTACGAGGCGATACAAGTTTGTTAGCATTATTGTGAAAACCACTCTGTGTTTTCTTGCTAAAAATCATTTATCCGCCTTTGATATTAAACAAAAATATAGTATTATAGTTAGGAAATTCTAGGATGAGTCCTGTGTCAGCTCATAAATTTGCCCCAATACAACCTTTTGTAATGTATTTACCTAAATAACTTGCTATTTATTAGAATTGAGGCTTACATTAAAGTTGATAAAATAATTAAAATTACTGAACATCGTTACAAGGTTGTATTGGGACAAATTTGTTAGCGGTCACAGGACTCATCCTAGAATTTCCGAACTATAATTACGTATCTTTTTCCGTTATTTGTTAAAAGTGTGTGTACATTATCCAGTCTATATAATAATAATACATACTTAACTTTTCAATACAGTGCATATTTGCGCACTTCTCTCTTTTTTTCTTGCACATATAAGTTGATGGGGCCGCACACACAATAAAAAAATTAAGGGGAACGTTGATCTCCACATAAACTACTGAAACTGATGTTGCTTGTATGATTAATGATTGTATGAACATAGCTTTTATAAAATTAATCATCGGCACTATGATCTGATAGTCAGTACTCAATATACATACAATGAATGAAGACTTCGAGGGCCTAGTTGGTAAGATGCGTGTCTCTCAACCTAAGGGTTGCGAGTTCGATTTATGTTTCTACCAAAAAAAAAATCAAAAAGGGTTTTAGTCTGATTTTCACATAAGGACTTTTTAATATCTCTATGATTGGTTGGATGAGATATAACTTGGTGATAGACTTGCCAGGTTGTACTGTATACAATAAGAGTATAATGCAATATGTCAGGATAGGTTCAAGTCAGTTTATGACCAAGTTAGACCTAAATTAATAGTATTTTCTGATAATAATCTAATAAAAAATTGTTAATAGAAAAATCTTATAAAAATGAATATCTTGAAATTATTGTCATTTTTATATTTGTAAAACATTACTTATTTGTTATTAATATTCGACCATACAGAGCTAAAACAAAAATATTTTACTTAGAGCTAACAAAAGATGAAGCTATATTAAGCTCCGCAAAGACCAATTGCAGCTGTATTAAATGTTTGTCTTACCTATCTGTCCCTATCAGAAATAAAACCTGGGACATGACATAAACATCCTAACACTCGGCAATTACGCCGAATTTTGTTATAGGCATAAAAATAAATAACTAATAAGAATAAAAGATATGACATCTGCAAAAACTAAACAAATTATGTTTTTCAGGGCCCTACATACTTACTGTTAAGCAACAAAGCAGAAAAGGACGCGTGGCTCTACAACCTGACTGTGGTCAGTGGAGGAGGACTTAGCCAGGGTACACACTACGAGCAACTTGTCCAAAAACTTATGGAAACCGATGGAGACCCCAGTAAGTTTAAAATAATAAGAACCTTTATTAAGTTTTAAATATTAAATAACCTTCCTTTAGTTGAATATAACATAATAATAACTTTCATTTACCTTCACTGGGACTGGGATTTTCTTTCTAACAATTTGAATTTTTATTTCAAATGAAAATGTAATTTTTTTTCAATTCCAGTACATGATACAAGAATGTCGGGTTTTTTATCTAAGTAGATTTTACCCCAGATAATCAAGAGTATATTTTATCTAGGTAGGTTTTACCCCAGATAATCAAGAGAATATTTTATCTGGGTAGGTTTTACTCCAAATAATCAAGAGTATATTTTATCTGGGTAGGTTTTACTCCAGATAATCAAGAGTATATTTTATCTAGGTAGGTTTTACCCCAGATAATCAAGAGAATATTTTATCTGGGTAGGTTTTACTCCAGATAATCAAGAGTATATTTTATCTGGGTAGGTTTTACCCCAGATAATCAAGAGTATATTTTATCTGGGTAGGTTTTACCCCAGATAATCAAGAGAATATTTTATCTGGGTAGGTTTTACTCCAGATAATCAAGAGTTTATTTTATCTGGGTAGGTTTTACCCCAGATAATCAAGAGTATATTTTATCTGGGTAGGTTTTACCCCAGATAATCAAGAGAATATTTTATCTGGGTAGGTTTTACTCCAGATAATCAAGAGTTTATTTTATCTGGGTAGGTTTTACCCCAGATAATCAAGAGTATATTTTATCTGGGTAGGTTTTACCCAAGATAATTAAGAGTATATTTTATCTGGGTAGGTTTTGCCCAAGATAATTAAGAGTATATTTTATCTGGGTAGGTTTTACCCCAGATTATCAAGAGTTTATTTTATATATAAGCTTCGAAAACAGAAGTTTCAAGTACACTTCGGGAGTGTTTTCATATTTGTTACATATTCTCTATAAGTTTTTAGATTTTTTTTCACAATTTAGCTAACAATCGTTTGTTACAAGATTATTGCCAACTCAATAATTGACCTTAATTTGTACATATTTAAATTTATTTTTCTTTCAGATTGTGTGCTCTGGAGGCATCCACAGTTACTACATTCCAAAGAAAACATTGTGTCACCTCTAACTTCATTGAATTCTGAAGCCTTGCAAGCGGAAGCCATCAAACTATTTAAAGTAAGTCTTAGTAACAACGGTGGAAGATGGCGGAGGAAGTCGAGGAATTCTTCTATGTGGATAGTGCATTTTCTCAAATAGTGGAAGTATTATGAGTGATGATATTTTGTGGTAGGAAACAAAGTTAATCTTGCACTGAAATGAATGTACCTAAACCAATAAACATAAAAATCCATTAAGACTACGGTTCTCTACAGCCAACAGGAATGTATGGAAGTAAGAATAAAACATTAAATGTTTGAACAGAGAAGAATATGAGGAGTGATGATGTATGACAGAATTTGCAATGAATTAATTAGGAATCTTTACACTGCTCGCCGAGGTTGTCCCATGCCTCCCCGAACCCCCAGTTCCCAAACCGAATGTTAACCGTTAGAAGCGTGTATCTCGGTACCAGTTCGAACATAATTCAGTCTTGTTTGTGCTCCCCTGGTGATGAGGTGAAAGCCTTGAAACCGGTAGGGTTATACCGTTACAAAAAGTTGAATAAACAGTGTTTGATATAACAAATTACAATGTCTTTAAACTTCCACAATGTTAATGCCTTAACTATAAATAATATAATGAATTAATTAAGGATGAATGTGATCAACGGACCAATGTATTAAGCAAGATAAAAATGAGTACTTTGGGTTGGTTTGGCCATGTAGAATGAATGAATGAAAATGTTTTACAAAACAAATATACAGTGTAAATGTTAGTGGAAAGTCTAGTAGAAGATAACACAAGTGAATGATATTTAGAAAAAAAAATTAAAATGTCAGAAAAATTGAAGGGGCTATATGAAAAGATGTAAAAATGTGGAAGAGGGGAAATATGTGTTGAGATTGAAAGCCTGTATTATCTACCTATCTCCAACTTAAAACAAAATCCAATCCAACTTAAAACAAAAAAAGTGAAAAAGTTTATTGCAATTGAAAAG
This sequence comes from Odontocerum albicorne, assembly GCA_949825065.1. Classification (NCBI taxonomy): domain Eukaryota; kingdom Metazoa; phylum Arthropoda; class Insecta; order Trichoptera; family Odontoceridae; genus Odontocerum; species Odontocerum albicorne. The sequence goes on along the minus strand of OX463852.1, from coordinate 39,417,266 downwards.
TCTAGCACTCCGTATTCTCTGCCTATCCTAACAGAGAATGATGCACAGTGGTATAGTTCATGTATGATAGAAATACAAAAGTTTGATTTCAATGGCATGGTCATTTTTCTATTTTATCACTTATATTCATATGTTATTTTTCCTCAAAATATTAAGAAGTATATCTTTTTTGTTTTCCAGTGTTGCCAACTGTTCATGTCGGTAGCCGTGGAACATGCAGGAATCGATTACCACGTGGTACTAGCGCAAAACGCTCTACAGCAGTGCCTGGAGGTGCCGGAGCTGCAGGACGAGCTGGTGAGCTGCCTTGTGAAGCAGACCAGCCGCCACGCGCCTTCACGTCATGGAGTGCAGGTAACCTCCCCGCGAGTCACACGTGTCACGCGTGTAACACGCGCACCGCCCCGGATGCCAGCCGCCAGCATGCAGCTAAAGCTTAAGAGCGTAAGTGCTTGTAGTGCCACCCTGTTAGATCGTACCCTTCATTATTTCCTGAATGGCATCATTACATTTTTCCGGATGTTTTTCTTCCCCGTTATATCACTCGCATCCAGATATGCCCCTCTCTTATTTGCTCAACAATGCCACAATTTTAATAAAAAGATGACTTTCATCACGATGTTTTCTATAACAATGTCACAACATGAACACCGTATAAGCAATTATGCTACGAGTACAACTGTCAAGAATGAAAAATCCTGTGTCAGCGGGTTTTTCGTATCGCTATGTTAGAAGTTAAGCTGAAACGTGCGACATAGATCAAATCGTTACCATTTAAGATACTCACTGGCTGAGACTTCATATTGGTTAAAGGACCTGTAATTTGAACCCTTGATTTTTTTTATTTATGATGGCCGCTTATTCAGGTACAATTAAAGTAAGGTCAGTAAAGAATTCTATTTTCTGCCAGACCATTAACAACAACGTATCCGCCTATGTTCGGGCAAATATGTTGTTTATTTAGACCCAGTAATGAAGCATGATACTAGTTTCAAAGGGTTTGATATGGAAAATCGCCTGGGGTTTTTTTAATCGATCCCTTTTGGTGACTTAGAATTTAATGTCCAACATTAAAACAAAATACTCAGCCTTATAGGAATAAATGTAATGATGCCCTTTTTATTATTATGGTTAGAAAACTGTCTTTCAAAATGCAATATTATATATTTTTTTAAGTTATCTTTAACAGTTAATTTCATAAAATAAAATTGTTTTACTCGTATGTTTTATTAATAAAAATATATTTGCATTTCTTTAATTCCTCGGAACATTTTTTTTTTAAGATTAAAGCAGTAAATATATTCTGTGCGAAGCACTATTGCATCTCTTCAGTTAATACTTGATGGTGAAAACTAACTTCGATACCAAAGTAAATGTTAAATGTAGTGTAGGTGATCCTTGATTTATACACGACTTACAACATTTTTTATTCCCACACTCAACTCATTTCTATAACCTGTTGACTTACAGCATTCAATTTAAAATTATACATTAGTGCAATATTATTTTTGTCCAATATACAATTCATTCATTAATATGGGCACCCGTCAATATATCTGAATAAATGGGCCAGACATATTGAAGAGTGTGATCAGATGGCAACATTATCTTTTTCCCTATTAATTGAGCCTTCAGGCTGGATTACCACTAGAGTATGCACAGAATTCACAGGACATTTTTTCTTCTTAGATAATTTGATATAGTGATGTCTTCTGACCATTATAATCACCTCAAGACCACTTACTTCCTAACCTATTAAAAAAATAAAGGAGATTTAAACACTCCAATGTCGCTAACAAGATCACCATCTGAATTCTTAAATTCAGATGTAAAATTGGTAAAGAGTAAAACCAGTCTGTAAGTGAATTCTCCAAAAATTGGTAAAGAGTAAAACCAGTCTGTAAGTGAATTCTCCAGAAATTGGTAAAGAGTAAAACCAGTCTGAAAGTGAATTCTCCAGAAATCGAACTTGGCGCCTGCTTGCTTAGCATGAATGCTAACTGTAAGGATTACAGTTGCCATCATGCGAATACTTATTAGAATGGGCCCATATTTTTGGGTGCCATCGGAAATTGGACCTGTAACCCTTGGGTGAAAACCAAACGTTTTACTAACTAGGTCACAGAAGATAGTCATAAAATTTTATAAATTAAAAAATCAATGTTTCTTGTTACTCAATCTGATCTGGAACAGAACCTGTTGTAAGTTGGAGGATCACCTGTTGACAAAATCAATACCAAAACCATTTATTTTTATTTAAATTTGACACTTGAGTACTTCCTTATAACTTTTAATGTCTCAATTGACAGAAGATTCGTTACATCGCACATAGTCAATTGACAGAAGATTCGTTACATCACACATAGTAAAAACTCTCAAGGCATTAATAAATATTTGAGATATTTTATTACTCTTTTATTTAAAATAAATTATATAAAGAAGACATACATTTTTTTAACAGTAGCATTTCTTTTGCGAGTTTTCTAACCTTATTCCTTGTTGTCTATTATTGAAAAAGTAATGTTTATTTCTCTTTAACAATTTCGTTCCTTAAGTTTTTATTTTCCAGTGCTTTTAATAATAATATTAATACTTGATTAGTAAAGCTTATAACAATAAACAGTGCTTTTTCACAAAAGGCATGTTCCATTATTTATTTAACATCCTAAGAATGTATATACCATTATAATTGTGTTTATTCGTTAAGGATCATTGAAATTGAAAATGCATTTAAATTTAAATTATATTTACAGTGTTGTTAAGTAACTAGCTACAAATGTCACACCAATAGCTATATATGTTAAGACCGGGAATGTCCTTACTTTTGTATGAAAGTGCCTGGAGATATTACCCTTGCTAGAGTCCAAAATATATGCAAGGCTACTACTTTCACATGTGCAATCGTGCAGTGCACACAAATTTAAATTAAGGGTTCATTTATTACCTTAAAATAAAAATAATTATGAATTATGATTTATAATAGTTGTTCTTACATGATTTGATTGTTTTACTGTATGCTAATGACATGGTTGTATTAACAGAGACAATGATGAAATACAGAGAGTTTGATATGTAAGTAATATGAAAAACGTGATGAGAAATATTTGAGAATCAATATTATGAAATCCAAAGTGATGGTGATAGAAAAGCAAGAAAGGAGACTCAAAGAGTAAAGCAAGTTAAAAAATAATTCTGCTTTTTAGGTAGTATTTTCTCAAATGATGAAAGAGTTACAAGGGATATCGAACGGCATGTAGCGATGGAAAATAAAGTCAATTGAGTTCTAAAACATCTATTCGAACTGAAGGTTATCAGAATATGTTAAAATAATAGTCCACAACAGTCTTTTAGTATACTCAAGAAAATGTAGCATGGTCCCTGTGACGTTTGAAATGTTATGTCTCAAAGGGATGGGATAAAATAGTTTTTTTTTTTTACAAATCGAATAGTTTTTTTTATAAATCGAAAAATTGTTTTTCTCTAAATTGACGTTTTAATTCATAATTTTCATTATACTGACTTTCTAATGTATTGTATGATTTGTATCTATCTTTAAATAGGCCAAGATCCACTATGAATTAATACTAATTACGAACATTTAATTTTATGTATGAAAAAAATCTAAAATCCATTTATCGTATACCCCATCCCTAGCCAATGCAGACTAACATAGTGACTTTTGATGAACGTCACCAAATATTATTTGATTTTAACAAACTGCCACATTTTTGCTAATTTGTAACAAAATGTATTAATTTGTCATTATTGTTAGTTTTATGTTATGTATTTACCTAAATAACTTGCTATTTATTAGAATCGAGGCTTATATTAAAGTTGGTAAAATAATTAAAAATTACTGAACGTCGTTACAAGGTTGTATTGGGGCAAATTTGTGAAACGTCGCAGAGACCATGCTACATTTTCTTTAGTATAGCGACTTTGATATATTGGAATAATAAACGTGGACTAATGAAAGGAGCTGAAAAAATGCTGTAAAAGTACACTAAGAGGAGTAAAAAGGGGTGACAATGTACGAAAGTTTATAGAATGAAGTGATTACAGTTGAACTTAAGTTTATAGAATGAAGTGATTACAGTTGAACTTAAGACTGATGTATGAACTTAGATGAAGAAGAACACTCTGAGATGGTTTGGCATATAGAACAAATGAATGAAGAAAAGAAGGAAGAATAACAAACATATCTATAGTGCAAATATGATAGGAAGGTGTGGTAGACAAAGACCAAGGAAAGTATGGTTGAATTGAGTGAACGATATTTTGAAAGAAAAAGACATAAAAATCATAGTAGCTGTATAAGGTGTATGGATGTACAGGAAGCAAAAATGTATGTCACGAGAAGAAAGCCTGATGCTCTGCCCTCTTTGCCTACCCCAACAGGGAAACGTCATGATGTATGTATGTATTTACATGAGATCAGTTTTGTATAAACACTGTTCTAAATATATACATAATGTGCTTATTAACTTAACGATTGTGTTGTCTTGCTACTTGGCATTGCTAAAATTTTTGATATTCGTCACTTTGCGAAATTTCCGGTCTTAACATTATACAGTTATTATTCGCACTTCAATTGAGCTGTACAGTATGTTTCTCAACCTGTGAGTAGCAACCCCCAGGGAGTCACGAAAATTAAAAATAACTTATGTGTACAAAAAGAAAATAACATTTTCTGAAAAAAATTAACACATTTATTTTTAAAAGTTATTCCAAGTCATTATATTTATTCACATTTAGTGTCAAATCATTACAGAATGATTAAATGGGAAAAATTCTACACAATAACTTAAATTAAAATGATACATCTGTTTGGCATTGTCAAACTGTACTCTAGACATTGCTTACCAAGCGTATATATTTACAATATATGGCTTAAAACTAACATAAAAACTTAAAAGGAGCCGACCATCCTGATATATTAGGAACCTTCAGCTTTTAAACTACCAGCCTGTTAAGTTTTTAGCCATAGATTGTAAAATATTTTCCTGAGTGGTAAAGCAATGTATTGAGTGCAGTTAGAAAATGATTTTGTAAAGCAAAACAGATCTATCACTTAAATTCAAATTATTGTGTAGAAATTCTTCACATTGAAGTATAAATTCATTGTGTAAGTCATTGTTATACATTATTTACTCCAATGGTTACCTCTGTATATCTACTTGCGGCAAGTTCAACAGTAGATATCAGGTAAGGATATCAACTGTTGTAAAACAGATATCCTTACCTAATAAAGTTTATCGTCTTTGTGCAAGTACAACATTTGTGTGGTCATACGCACATACCATACATCAACAAGATATTAAGTCTTAACATGGGGGTTGCGAAGTCTTAGTTTTATTTTTTAATCTTTTGGGGGGCTGCAAGATTAAAATATTTGAAAAAGAATATTGTACAGTATCACTGTTGCGTTTTTTTATTTAGATTCTTTAGTAGTATATTAATTTAGATTGAAAAGTACCGTTGAACCGTGCTACTTTTTCAAAATACGAATAGTTTTCACAATGCTGACTTTTTATGCTTAAAGAATTTTTTGAATAATTTACTTGAAAAATACTCAAATCACTATTTATCAATTTTTTATTGATAAATAGTGATTTGAGTATTTCAACGATTCTTTTGAGTATTTCTTTTCTTTTGAATATTTCAATGATTCTTTTGAGTATTTCTTTTCTTTTGAATATTTCAATGATTCTTTTGAGTATTTTTTTAATGTAATTAATTCAGCTTAAAGGGTGTCCCTAATTTTATAACCTTAAATGTTAAAATATAGTTTTACATTGGCTTTGCTTTTTGTGGCTTTAACTTATAGCCTTTGTCCTCTTAATTTATTGATGAGTAACATATTTCAACTCTGTTACTCGTGTAACTGAATTTTATTCTAATATTTTTATATTCGTTTTTATTCACACTTTTTGATATTTTTTTTCAGAATCAAACACCTTACAATATTTTATTTGTGTTATCAATAATTTTTAGCATGTTTTTGGATCAGGATCCAAATCATTATAAGTAATAATATTTTTACAATTTTTAAAAAGGTATTACGTATTTTTAATTTTCAGTTATTTAAAGATTTAATTATAAAGGTTTCTTTTTAATTTTATAATTGTTGATTTGTTAATTTAACAAGATAATATAACCACGATATAATGCTGTGAATATTTTTTATGTTCAGCATCGGCCTGGTAATTAAAATAATCCCAGGAAACCCCTAATTTAATTCCTTGAATAAAATTTAATTACATACTTTGAACTTTTTTTTATATTGGACAGTTATTTAATAATTTGCTTTTTAACGCTAAAATCATTTACACAAAAATCATCTATGATCATCACTTCTAATCCTGCACAAGAGATATTTTTCGCGAGAAATTATAAACAATTCGAGGTGTGATTAACCTGTTCACCGCGTTAAAAATCAAATTCCACGAATACTGTGCGCGGCACAATTTCAGCGTTTTTAAATTTCTAAGTTTAAACACATATTTTGTTTAGAACCACTGATATTTGATTACAACACCAAGTAAACATGACACTTAAGTAATTTTCTGATAATAAATAATAGTCATTACTCTTAATGAGACTCATTAAATAAAGGAGATAAACTAAACATTACGTAAAATAAACAAAGAAATGCTACGATCAAATCAATGCTTCATGACACTCACCCAATCAAGTGCATATAGCACTAGTAATGTTTATTTACGTAAGAGAGACTTAGTAATGTTTATTTACATAAGAGAGACTCATCGCAGGACTCGATCCGCGCGACAGGTCGTTAACGCTGGAAATATTGAGAAACCAAAAAAATTCGGCGCTCTGTTTATTCAACAATATCTCATAAACTAATATATTATTTGACAAGGTTTTCAGAGATGTCGCTAGAATAAAGATTATTTTAAATTTAAGTTCAATTTTTATTCCGGTTTTGTGTAATTTTTTTTAAGTATTTGTGATTTGAAACTTGGATTGTCGTCAGATCACAGGCGTTTGTGCTTCCCGCGGGGAACACGTTAAGCTAAGGAATTTCATAATCAGTCCAGGATATATTTAATATTGAAAAAAGAACTCTTGCAAGATATACCTGTGTTAACGAAAATGTTCTTATAAGCTTTAAAAACACGCTTATCGACCAACAAATACAAGTTGAACTTCTGCAGAAAATGAAAGCGACAGCTGTGCAGTTTTTGTCATGATTTTAGTCTAGTTTTGGGCTACAATGAAAGTCACTGAATGTGAATTTTATTGCACAGTACAGAACTAATAGTTCTCCATTTCTGTTTGCGAGATCTTTCCCCCATGCCCATGGAAGGCTGGTCTAATTAAGGGTCCTTTTTTATTCGTAATTATTTTTAATATGGAACTGTACATTGAATGTTTTGCTCCATTTATATATCGGCCCACCGGGTAATTCCCGATAACATACGGGTCCAATCCGCCACCGCTAATGTTGCAATATGAAAAATTATTTATAATGATTACTATGAAAAAGCAATATTTTTTAAACTAGCAATTTAGGAATATCACAATTATAATTGTCATCAATTTAATAATCTCATTTCCTAGGGATGTAGATTTTTTTTTAATAATTAGATAAATATAAATGTTCATTTCTGTTACAATTTGTACACTAAGAATATGCGGTATGTCAATGTAACACAGAATGTAAAATATATAATTATGAAGGATGATTTTGAAAGTAAAGAGTGATGTGTTATGTAAGATGAAAAAAGAACTCCAGATTGATTTAGGTATGTTAAACAATGAGCTAAACAAAAGACTGAGAAAATAAATGTATGTACAATGCAAATTATTTAATTGGGATTAACGTATATAAAAATAAAATAAATTAATGACAATGGAATTCATGTTGGAGCAAGTCCAGCATGGTAGGACTAAATGGATGAAATTTGAAAGAAGAAAATGTAAGTTAAATTAACTGAAGGTAGAGTCCGCGCGCCGTAAGGAAAGAATAGTGTAGAAGGGTGACCATGATTTTTTATTTATTTTATATTCAGATTATTTAGTTTATTTATTTATTATTATTTAAAAATACAGAAGTGGATTTTTTGTTTAGAACAAATATTTGTTTATTGAAATAGAAAAAGAAAGTTTGAAAGAAACGAGAAGTTTTATTTGTTTCTAACAAACCTTATATTTTATTTACAAATACACAATGGAAAATTTTAAAGAAATAGAAATATATATTTGTTTTTTTAGAAACGTATTGGTTAAGAAACACAGTATAGACATTTTATTATACATAACAATACAAAAAGAACTTCATTTATTATACATAAATAAATTTAGAAAAGAAACAATCTCATTTTATTTCACCAATAAAATTATTCACAGTCTGATGATGAATCATTATCACTTGCTTCACTTAAACTGCTAATAATGTTGGGATTGTCGGCAGTACTTTTTGATTTATGTGAAAATCATAAATACATCTCCTAATGACGCACTCATCAAAATTGTCCATCTGTATTGTATTTGGCCAATTCCTTTTCTTTTTTGGTGACTTGATGGCTTCTTCTTTCCCACTGTTTTTATTGGAATATACAACCAATTTTATGGAACTTTGTGATATTCCCGTGGCCTTTGAGACTTCAGCGATAAGAATCAAAACATCGATGTTCTAAAAAAAAGTTAAAATAGTATAAAAAGATATAAATAGTATGTAACAGTAAGTACGTAGACATACACAGAAATTAAAAAATAACAATAAACAAACCTCGCCGCCGTGAATTATTACTTGAAATCATGGTAACACTATTTTTTTGACATGATGACGACACACTAATACTAGAAACTGACAAATCAGCACACAGGAGTTTACTAATACAATCACACGCTCTGTGTACCTACACTATAGTACAATACAGTCACAAATTCTTTCCTTATGCCGCATGGACTCGACTGTTGTAAGGGTGCAAAAGAGACAAAATAGTATGACTCTATCATTCTTCTTACCTTGGTAAGGAAAAATATTTTTTAGTTGAAAATGTATTTAACAAAAAACCAATACGCATCAATAATGTGTGCATATTTTTTGTTGTTAAAACAAATGATTTATTTTTTACATCTTTTAAACACTTTCAAAATTGATTTTGTCTTAGAATTATTTTAGATATATAAAACTTTAAATATTTGAAAGCCTAGTATTATTGCCATAGACTATAGCTTAAAATTTTTGTATGAAGAAGTTAGATGACTGAAATAAGTCTTAGAGCAAATCAGTAAATTTTTTATCCATAACTTTAAATTAATCGAAGAATTGGGTAGCAAAAAATGTTATATGAGAGTACCAATCGCTTTACTAGCATAGATTTATTATAACATATACCACAATCTCCGTAAGTAGTAATCGTTGGTAAGACGCCTGTCTTCCACAGGGGTTACGGGTTCAATTACCTTTGAAACACAATTTTTAAAGCGTTCCAGACTGGTTTTTATCTAAGTATTCTTTGACGTCTTCCTGATTAGTTAGAGGATGTTATAAAGAAAGTGTTATACAGGACAATACATTTTTCGTGAAATTCATTTTTAACCCTTCCTTCCTTATGATGTGTAACTAGTACACATTGCTTCTAAAAACTTTAGTATCTCTATAAATATAATAAATACTGGGTTCAGATTTTACGTATTCCTCCGTATACATTTTCACATTGAATGAAAAAATAATACGAATAATAATTAGCACTTATCGGCCACATCAGAGATATTTTGTGAAAATCTGGAATAAATTCACCAATACAATCAAACGTGTGCCAGTGTGTGATGTAGATATATTCATTCTAAAAAACCACTATGGGTGAAGAAGCGACGCTATTCATGTCTCACTCTACTTCGGTATATGGCAATGTAAGAAATAGAATCTATTATATTGTTTATAGTTAAGGCATTAACGTTGTGGAGGTTTAAAGACATTGTAATTTATTTTATCAAACACTCTTTATTCCACTTTTTTGTATCGGTATAACTTTGATAAAATAAAATAGAATCTCTCGGGCATCCATTTGAGGTGGTCTCTTCGCCCGTTTTTTGAATGTCGGCTGATGTTTTTTTCATGTTTTAAGCAATTAAATTTCAATTATTATCACTTTTGTCTTCAAATTTAATTAATTTAAGCGATTGAGCGAATGATATGGTTTATATTTAAAAAAAAATGGTATAGCATTTCATACACTTTTTAGAATTGCTTGTATGTGTGTCATATATGTATTTTTTTTACAAAATGGAATGTTGGTGTCATTATGTTCCCTCATAGATTATTTGCAAAAATTTTCCATTTTACTTAGATCTCCTTTTTGATTTTGGGTATGAGGTGACTACACACTTTGGTTATTTTTCACGTCCTTCTGTTGGATTCTACTTTCTTCTTTTATAGTTGCTTGCTTTCATTTGCCCGCTTTTGCCCAAGTCATGTTTTCATCTTTTTGGAAAACGAGTTGTGCCATAAGTCTGTATAAATTTCAAGAGTAAATTAAAGAAAAATAATAATATGTTTTTCCATTTGCAAATTAAGTGAATTTAATTTTAGTCCTGGTGCCAGCCATCATTATAATTGTGTTGTATTACACTTCCACAAAATTATTGCGGTATCACAATTTCTTCCGACCTACTAGAAAAATACTTAACCCTTTTCATCCCACGGGGCCGATCATCGCCCCCAACTGGTTTATTGCAAAAATCCCACGGGGCTGATTATCGGTCTCAAAGTTTTTATACAAGTTTTTATGTTGAATATATATTTTTTTTTAAACTTTGAGAATCATTCACTTTTAAAAGAATGCATTTACAACTGAAATATGAACTGAGATAAAAAATAAAATATAAATTACTGTTATTTTGCCAAAATATGCTGGGATTAAAAGGGTTAAAGGTTTTTTGTGGACAAACTTAACTCAAACCCATTTTTTATGTACTATTAGGACAAGAATCTTAAACTTCTAGATTGGAAAGCAATCGTTCTACCAACTAAGCCACTGAAGTTCAGGTACAAATGTAACTAATATAACAAAGTGTACCTTAATAATAATAACAAGAGTAAGATTAATGCTGTGGAGATGCATACCACTGAGGAAAATTTGCGGAGTGTCAATGTTTGACAAAAGGCAGATTAGAGACATCAGAAATTAATGTATGGATAAGATTAATGTTCAAAGTAAGTTGAAGAAAGGAGATTTGAGATGGTTTAGACATGTGGAGAGAATAATTAAGCAAATATACAAGTGTGCATGGAAGAGGTAGACCAAGGAAAACGTGGCTGGACTGAATGGACCAGATTTTGAAAGAAGGTAAAGTGAGAAGTATGAATAATAGAAGATTGGGCATGATGAAATGTATTAATATGGAGGAGGCAAAGGTTGCATGCTTGGATAGAAAAGTTTGAAGATCTCTGCCTACTCAGACACGGCATGATGATATGTATGTATACTCTTCCACTTCCATCCAAGGAGTTTTTGGTTCGATTCCTGATTTTAACTGAAATAAATGTCTGTTTTTTTTTATCATACAGACTTTTAACACCTTTCTTTTTACTTGGAAGAAATTACCACATGGCAATATGTCTGTCAAATTTTACTGTATACAATGAGAGTGTAATACAAGTTAAAGGTTTTTATTAATATATTAATTAAAAAACATTTATATTAATTTAACTGATTTGCAAAAAGGCATTTGGATTTTAAAAAAACTTAAATTAAATTGTCATTTTGAATAAACTAAAATAATTGGCATATGGAAAAAATCATGGTGGCACAAATTTCTAACAAAATAATAATTTATGTATATACAAAAAGCATTTTCTCAATCAAAATGGGACTTTTCATTGTTTATGGTGCTTTTTATATGTTCCCAAATGAGAATTGTGGGCAAAAACAGGTCAAATAGAATTCACTTCAATATGTTTAATGGGTCACATTCCGAAAGGTGGAGCGCTGGCAAGGTAAAACTTTTTGCTTCTATTTAATTTTAATTTACTAACATAACATGTAATATGTTCTTACAAATATATTTTTAAAATTTTAATCTTTCTGAAAAAAATATTAATTTTTTTTTCTCAAAACTTTTAAAAATTCAGAATAGAAGATTTTTTATTGAAATATCTGCCTTAATTTTATTAAGCTGACATATTTAAACAACAATTTAATGGTTTTATCAATAGAAATTTTTATTTGTTTATATTTCAACTAGACGTCCTCCATTTAGTCTAGTTGGTAAGATGCCTGTCTTGACCTGAGGGTTACGGGTTTAATTTTCGTTGTTACCTAATTATTTTCAAATAGCGCTCCAGTCTGGTTTTCAGTTAAGACTTCTTGAACATCTATCTAGTTGATTGAAAGAGGTAAACACTTGGCAAAAACCCTCCAAGTCATAAGATACTTGTCTGCTGATCCGGAGATTGCGGGTTCGATCCCCTCCAGAACCCAGAATTTAAAAAAATAAGGAATTCCAGTCTTGTTTTCACTTAGGGCTCATTAAAACATATTTCTGGTTGGTTGGAAGAGATTGCTGCATGGCAATAAGCTTGCCAGGTTAAATAAAAAAAAATATGTACAATGAAAATGCAATCAAATACAATTAAAATTGGTTCCTACGTAAATTACAAAATATTGTTAAACCTACCATTTCAGGTGAAACCACTTCCGTGGTTTAGTAGTTAAACATTTGTCTGCTGATGACTAAAAATTATAAAATACATAATGTACCTTATTATAAAATACATCACGTACCTTATTATAAAATACATCAAATGCCTTATTATAAAATATGTCACATACCTTATTATAAAATACATCACATACCTTATTATACAATATATCACATCCCTTATTATAAAATACATCACATACCTACTCTGTGTAAAATTGCATACTTTAATTTGTCTTCTTTTCCCCAAATCACATTTTTTTGGAAGTCTCTTTGAGTCAGTCTTGACCATAATTTAACCTGTTGAATATTTACAGGTTGAGTTATAACAAATTTACACCTTTAAAAATGTAATTTTCAGATAAAGGGTATTTTTAATGTTAATACCTTATTATAAAATACATCACATACCTTATTATACAATATATCACATCCCTTATTATAAAATACATCACATACCTACTGTGTGTAAAATTGCGTACTTTAATTTGTCTTCTTTTTCCCAAATCACATTTTTTTTTAAGTCTCTTTGAGTCAGTCTTGACCATAATTTAACCTGTTGAATATTTACAGGTTGAGTTATAACAAATTTACACCTTTAAAAATGTAATTTTCAGATAAAGGGTATTTTTAATGTTACATGTAATTAAATCCAGGAGTTTTTTGTTATATTTTATTACATACTACCGAATAATTTTCTTATGGCAATTTTTTTCAACTAACCAGAGATATACATATTAAAAGACCTGTTTCATTAAAACCAGAAGGGATCCAATTTTCTTTTGGTTTCTATTGTATTATTGCACTACACTTTCATTGTATACAGTACAACCTGGCGGGTTTATTGCTGTGTTATATTATTTTCCAACCAATCAAAAACATGTTCTAGAGGCCTTAAGTAAATATCAGACTGGAATCATTTTTAAAAATCTGAGTTTCAACAGGGATTAAACCGGCAACCCCCATGTAGGGAGACGAGCGTCTTATCAACTAGGTCACTGAGGTCGTCATTGGAAATCAAATCTTAAACCGCCCCAACCGTGGGGCCATGAAATACTAAATCAAATAGCGTATGGCCCCGCGGTTGGGGCGCAGTGATTATTTCTCGAATATTCCCAGATTATGTCAGGATTTGGACTACCAATGACATCTTTTGATGATACCACACAATTAAATCATTTATCGTCTAGTTACATGTTTTACCAACTGAACAAAGGATGTTTTAAAATTTTCATTAATATCTTACTACTCGAGAGGTTAATAAAGAACAAATTAAACTAAAAACTTATGAATTGAACAAATTATTTTGAGTTTAATTAATGTTTCCTTTTTAATATGATCCATTCTTGGATTGGACTAAAGACTTATTATTCTGCTTATTTACTTAGAACTCACACTTAGGATATCTGCCCAATCATATCTGATGGTATTACTGGCAACAGTGATCTTGTTTATAGTGGACAAATGATTATTTACATTTTTTTTTTTACCACTTACACGAATGTTTCCTGTTACACAAAGAGGGTCTGCTTCTAGTTAGCTTATTAGTTAGGAAGAATATCAGCCAAGATTCTTCTCATACTGCTAAACGGTACCGAGAATATATCCACAGTGTCACTCAGTTGGTTCAATGTCTTTATACCACGCGTAACTGAGTGTTTCATCCCATTCTATTATTAATATATAGTTTAAATCACTATAATTTGCTGTGTGAGTCTCATATTTCATTTGATTATCAAATATATCACAACTATTATAAGTAAATTATGTCACAACTTTGTAATACAAAATCTCTTCAATTCAAAAGACGGAATGATAAGCGCTTCTGTCAGCGCTAGGTCAGTAAGACTAAAGTCTGCAATTGGAATAAAACAACAGAATGCAGACAACATAGAGCAAGGAACTCCTACACTCTTAGTAGTATCAACAATCTTCATAACCTAGTTGATAAGATGCCTGTTTTCCAACCCACGGGTTATAGGTTCGATTTGTACCCAGACAGAATTTTTAAAAAAGGTTCTAGTCGGGTTTTCACTTCAGGCTTATTTAACATATTTCTTGTTTACTGGAAGAGATTGCCACATAGCAATAAGCCCACCAGGTTGTATATGTACAACCTGGATTTTAGCTGAAACTATAAAGAAAATTCTTCCCTTTATTTTGTACAGTTGACAAGGACCTAATAAGTAAAAAATGACAATTTTGAGTAATTAAATAAAGTTAATGGAACTTATTAATAACTATAAAAAAATTGTTTTATGGTTTTATTAAATCTACTGTTCTGAAAGAATCTTGTTTGTTTTTATACAAAATATTTGTATGTTAAATCTTCAGGTTAAAAATACCTGAGGACCACAACGTTATAAAAGGTACCTCCACTAATTTTATCAATTTTCTCTGAAGTTGATAACAAAATGCATCTACACCTTATTGACAATGTTGTGCCTTTTTTACGCCCATTGTTACAATAAGATTTTTAACGCCCTTTTTTTGTATTGTTCCCTTCATGGCAATAGTGTTGCCGACCTCTGATCTAAAATGCCATAGATTCATGTTTTTTTACTAAATCAATAACAGACATAATTAAACTCTAAATAATTTTAATTCTTAATTTTTAACCAATTTATTTCTATCGTGAATTTTACTCTTAATGTTTAAAAAGTTTATCGACTTAACTGTTACACTCGCCATTTTTATTTTATTAAAAAAAACACCCTTTTATTCCAACAAAAGTACAAAATAAATTACTATCTTCAATTTTTTTTAATTCTAGTTACAGAAAATTCCAGGTAAATAAGTAAAATTCCTTAAATTCTAAAATGAAGATAGTTATTTTTTTGTAGCGTTTGATTTCAATTCTCTTAAAATTTATAAAATAATCAATCTGCATTTGATTTTATCTTATATTTGACTAACAATGAAACATCTTTAATTAAAAAAAAGTCTTATAATAAGTTTACATACTAAATTCTCTTTCATTGTCTTGATTGAATTGGTTTGTGTTTTTTTTTTTTTCTATAATTTTTCTATTCTGACAAAACAGTGATCAGTTTTTTGGCCCATCATTAAAAATTCCCATTGACATGCTGAGTGCTAATTTTACAAGTTTGTTATGATTTCTTTGTAGTTTTATTTACATCTACGTTTGTTAGTGTCTTTAGATTGAAGGTTCAAAGATTAATTAATCTTCAAAACTCAATTTATAGCTCATCAAAAACAAAAGAAATCATCTTCAAAACTCAAGGCTCGAAATAGATAACAAAAAAATATCCTTTCTATGATATTTTGTTTCGAAAAGTATATTTTAAGTTTGACAATTCCCATCTGGAATGAAACAAATATTAACAACTCCAAATAAAAAATTTCATTTAAAAGAAAACATAAATAACTTTTCAAATTGATTTGTTTTTATAAACATAAAAAAAACTTCCAAACAATTCATTATTTATCAGGATTTTTTTTTTAACAATAAACAACAAACTAAATTACTCATTTATTTATTTCTCAAGCACATTTATTGATCAGAGATTGTTCACTTTATCATTTAACAACTCTAAAAGTGGACATTAACCCTTTATAGGGCAAGTTTTTATTTTTGACATATTGAGTTTTTTTGTTGAATAAATCATTATTATGTGTATCGAAACAACTTTATTTCTTCGAAAATGTGTTTTAAATTTTTTTTTTTTTTAAATGAGGCGGTTGCATATGAGAGCTGTGTCCATTTCAAGAGTCATGTCAGTGGTCGCAAAAGTGACCAATGAATGTTTAGGTAATAATATCTAAGTTTAGGTTGTAGTAGGAAATACGATTCTTATATGAGATATAATGAATGGTGATTTACTTATAATACCTATTTACGTTTTTGACAATTAATTGACCGGATGTTTAGATCGTTGCTACTGAACATGCAGCTAACTTCACGACGATCCGTCTTAAATAAGACCTCTGCTCGTCCACTACATTTGCCAATTTGACATTTGTGTTACTTAAAAACGTTTCATTAAGAAAATGAATCCTTATAAGTATAACCATAAGGGTGGTCGCATATGCGACCCATTTCTGCTTATGCCCGTTAAAGGGCTTTTGAAGGCCTCTCTGTAACATATATCTTCTTTCACAATGTGGCCAACCAATCCAAAATAAGGATCTAGGGTTACGTTTTATTTTCTCAAATTTGAGATACATTAAAAAATACATTCATTAAGCATATTAGTTTTAATTTGAGTAATCTAAGATAGTTCACATTTTTTTTTTATCTTCTGAAATTATTGAAAAATTTATTTTAAAACTTAAAAGAACAACCCAAAGTGGATTTATGATTGATAATCTTTTTAGTTAACCTGGTAAAGTTTTAATTTTCAACTTTATTGGGATATTAAAATAATAAAATATTTGACATTAGTAAAATTGAAACTAAATTTGGGGAAAATAATTTTGACACAATAATTACGACTATATATTAAAAATATTTGCTTGTGCGGCCTTTTGTGAATATTTTTTAATTCAAAATTTGAGAATTTTGCTTCCTTAGTTTTTCTTACTTGCAAACCAAATTTATTAACTAGTTACTGATTGCAATACAAAAGGGTGAAAGTGTCATCATCCCTATAGGAAGAGGCTGCTATTAACATCATCTTATATATTACATCATTATTTGATGGATTTGTATAGCGCAATAATTCAAAATTCACCTTAAATTGAACACTCCAAAAGAACATGTGTTTGTATATTAACAAGACACGGGCTATGGAACACCTCTGGAACACTGTCAAAAAATTAAGAATCCACTGGGTAAAATGTTTAAAGCTTTCATCGCAGCAAGACAGAGACTACTTGGCCAATATTATTTTTGGAAATTTATCAAACAAAACTCTGTTGTTTTTTTTTAAATTATCTTCAAAATTATAGACACACTTAATCAGATGACAACATTTTCCTCTTCCCTAAACATAAACCACATTCAAAAGATTGCTTTAATCAAATCTGAATGTCAAAAGATGTCTCCAATCACATCAGAAAGCCAAAAGAAAACTGTAAATTGCACCTATATATATTTTTGCAAAATTAAATATGAAAGCATCATAAGTCTTGTTAGTTAGAAGGCTTTCAACTTTGTCAGTAGCTGATGATATGCATTTTTTATGATTATTACCGGTGCTTTTTTTTTTAAAAAAAAAAGGTGCCGGAACTCACTTCTTGTCAAGCTTTTTGTAAACCGTAAAAAAGGTGGTGGAGTGCCGCTCCACTGCGCGCCACTGCAAAAAAAGCACTGATTATTATCTCTCTTCCTTGGCATTATTATTCCCACATGGTGGTGGGATCTACCCTTCCAATAATTCGCCGCCACTTCGCCTGATCCTGTGCATCTTCCGGAGCTATATCGGCGTCCCTCATGTCCCGCCCAACCACCTCGCGCCACCCGTGCTTGGGTCTTCCTCGGGACCTCTTACCAGGGACATTAAGTGTCTGTGCCCTGTTTCCTATATACTCTGGTGGTCTTCTGCTGACGTGTCCATACCATCGCAGCCTGCTCTCTTGAATCTTGTCAGAGATGTCGCGTACACCTAGACTCCCACGGATGTAGGAGTTTCGGATCCTGTCAAGCCTTGTGACACCACACATCCATCTCAGCTGTCTGTATGGAACGGGCGTGCCTTAGGGAGGTATTCCAGGTTTCTAAGCCATATGTGAGCACAGGCCGAATGACACTCTTGTAAACTGGCCCCTCGAGTTTGACGATTATTTATTTAAAAAAAGCACTGATTATTACTATTGCAAAATGTTATTGAAATAAAATTTTAAAATGACAACTTAAAACTGATCACTGATTACGGAGCTGACTGATCATTTATGTACTAATAAGGGTGATAGTGTGTAGAAAACCAAGTGTGTGGAACGCCAACATTTCATTTGCAGCAACTTCTATTGTGCGCCACCCAATCGCTATTCACATGCGACACGGGCTCCGGTGCCAATAGCAGCTCAGGAACGGTCTCTGGTAACGGCTGTTCCGGAGGAGGCCAAAATAACAGCAGCTCTCCACTTTCCATCCAGGTAGGTTGCAGAACCCGACTTTACCCAGAGACCGACATCAGCATTTTGATCATCATTCATCTTCCATCTGCATAATAATATCCACAAGTCTGGAGTTTTTTCACAGCAGATTTGTCATTTCGACACCCTACTGGATAAAGTGTGAGATTTTATCGACAGTAAAGTTCTCTGGAGGGAGAAAATTGTAAAGACATTTGCAATTTCTCCAAAATGGAGTTCAGTAAAAGAAGTATGACATTGTTACTTTGAACAAGAAGTAAAGGGTCAATCAATTGAAGATATTTCTTGGCACAGTTCCCCACTTACAAGAAGCCTTCTTTATTAACCCACTGGCATTCAAATTGATGTACTATGTTGTTTTATTGATATACATTAATATTCATTAAATAGTTAATTCATTTTTTTATGAATTTAAAAATTTCAATTGTCTGAGTTTTTTTTATTAACTATTTATGCATTAAATTATGCTTTTACTCAAGATTTACATAAAGTAATAAGTTTTTTCGAATTTGTGTTGGTGTGTAAATTTAAATGGCAATAGTTATCTTTATTTTAATACTGGCGTATACTGCTTCAAATATAGAAGTTCTCTCTCTCTCTCTCTTTGAATAATGGCTGTGAACTCCTATATATGAAGGAGTATACGCAAGTGTCAAGTGATGCCACAATATAGAAGTTCACAGCCATTTTCTGAGAAAGAGATACATTATCAAAATTTATTATTCTTATTTTGAAGTCTTTTAAAGTATATGGTTATTAATTTTTTAATTAATTATCGAATCTTTTGTTATATATTTATCACTATCAAATTAAATAAATATAATTGAATAAAAATAAAAACAATTGAATAATTATTTTTAAAAAAACTAAAATTTTATATATTCAGTCAGTTTATATTTTTCAAATACAGGTATCCCTTGCTTTATGCGATTAATTGGTTCTACAAAAAAAATCATAACTAAAATAACATGTGAAGTGAATTGATTTTAATTTGGGTAAGATTGGTTTCAAATGAGAAAAAAGTAACCTAAAATTGATAATTATGCAATCTGAATTTTAGTTTCAATTAGAAGACCTGTTATAGCTTACTACTTTCAGTCGAAAAAATTCAAATTATATTTGTAAAGTGAGTTTGTGTATAACGAGGGATTCCTGTATATATTTTATTTACTGTTGTTTTGATGACAAATCTATTCCTTAAAATGTTTAATTTATAAGAGTGATTTTATCAAATTGAAATCTAATCTAGTCAAATTGAAATTTATTTATATATATTTATTGTATTCTATTTGGAAAAATTATCATTTTAATTTATATATTTAAAATTTATTTATTAAAAAATTATGCAGAGTATTATGCAATTAATTCACTCAGTTTTTTTTGTTTTTCCGCACTAATTGGCTATAAATATTAATATGTTTGTGAAATTGCCTAAATATAATATTAAATTGCATGCTAACCGTGACGTGATTTTGTAAAAAGCCTTTTTGCATTCACAAAACTGTAGAATTTGGAAATAACTCTAATATATTTAATTTATTGACCAAATCAATATCAGGTAATTCAAATAAATATTTGGTTTAAAATCCAAATATGGTTATTATGTTGTGGTATAGATAAATAAACATGTGTAATTTCAAGATATTATATTCGAAAAGAAAAAATATTTTCGTCTTTTTGACTCTTAATTTCTCCGTATAGATTTTTAAACATTTTAACATTTAAGGATATAAATTTTGGGATTCTAAATTATTAATATAATTTAAATTAGAATTTCTTTTATTTTACTAAAAAGAAATTTGTGTCATTTCAAATAAACATTTTGATGAATTATTGTAGTGAAAAAAATGTATTGTTTACTCTTAAAATAAAATACCATCAAAAGACTAGTTCAAAATGTTTTTTGGAGTTGTTTACCCTGTTTGTTTGGCTTAAACTCTGGTTTTTTTGACATTTTTCTGAAGATGAAGACTATAACACCTTCAAAACTTCAGTCGTTATTTAAGTCAATTCAACATGGCAACATCAACCCCAAAAAACATTTAAACTAATGGATAATAAATATTTTATACCATTGAAGACATGAAACTTATTTAAATATCAGGTTTCAAAGATATCTTTATTCCTTTGAGAGTGAACACCTGTATGCTGGATTTACATTAAGTGAACACATATGCTGAATTGACATTAACTGAACGCATATGCTGAATTTATATTAACTGAATTTGGTTCATATTAAATGCAATATTACCATGTGTGTATGAAGAGGACCTTCGAGACCTACTTGTTAGAATACTTTTTTTTCATGTGCTTTTCGGGTTCCAACTGGTCCCTAGAAAAATCTTAATAAATTTTATTACACTTGGGCACAACCTGGTGGACTTTTTTCGATATGGCAATCTCTTCCCACCAAAACGAAAGCTTTCAAAGCAGCCTTGAATGAAACTATACTGAAGTCCTTTTTAAAATAGCCTGGGTTAAAACGGGAATCGAACTAGCAATCTCCGAATCGGGAGATAGGGGTCTTACCAACTTGGTCAGAGAGGTCTTAAAAAATTACCCTGGTCTCATTTTATTCATATCAGATTTTCAAAATCTTTTTTATTAGGAAGAAATTGTCACAATGAATTAACACGTTCCGCGCCGCGTAGGTCACCGGTGACCTACCGTGTTTTTGACCAGGGCGCCACATAGGTCACCGGTGACCTACGTGTTTTTTTTTTTATAAACAGTCCCAGTGCGCCACGAATTTACTACGAATTTTAACATTGAATGTGACCTATACGGCGCCCCTGAATATAATGCACATAAAAACTTCCAAAATTTTGTTTGAAAATGCTATTATTTTTAATAAACCTCCAGGTGTACATGAGCAAGCTATTACAGTTTATTTTTTTCAAGGATAAACTAGCCTCTACAATTAGGCTAGGGGGTATAGAAGAGATTCCAGGGATAACATAATGAATGGGACCATCCATTTGTCACACTCTGGAAATTTACGAGGGTGCATTGTCTATGCAACATTGTGACCCTTTTTTTTGGAGCTATTGTCTCAGTAATCATAAGAGATTATTATGTTATGGCGTAACACTATAGCATATTACATAAATAAATAAAAAATATAATAAGTAATAAATAAGCATGCTACAATTGGTTTCGACTACAAAAGTTTATGTTGTATATACATGTATTACCGTACGACGCCGCGTAGGTCACACTGGTGACCTACGCTCACAATATCACCTAAAATCAGTTTATTTTTAAAAATAAATCATTATTTATGAAGCCTATATATGTATACATAATATAAACTATAATTTGTTTAGTGGCGCAGGTACTTATTTTCTCAAAATGTACTGCGGTACGGAACGTGTTAAAAGTGTAAGGCAAGAATTCCACTTTTAAAAATAATTGCTCTACATATTATGGGAACAATAATTCATCAATATGTTTATGATAATATAATTTGTTTATCAATTCATTTACCAAATTTAATAATTTGTAAATCTCAATCTTTTGACTGTTCTACACAAACAGGCGCCTCTCTTATCAGTGGATTGCAAGAGTAACCCTCCGACCTATAGCTTCGTACAAGGATGGCAGCTGTTGGCACTGGCCATCAGTCTTTTTGTGCCAAGAAACAACAGACTACTTTGGTATTTGAAACTTCATCTATCCAGAAACTCTGATTCTAAGTAAGTATATTTTTTATACCTGAAATACTTATCCATTGCATACTCGAAAAATTCATTTATCCAGGGTATACGAATATGTTCAACTGTGATTCTTTCAACAATATGCTATTTTTTAATATGCTGTTCTTTTCTTATTTTCTTTCTTTTCTCTCTTTTCGCTGGTGGTGAATCGAGGATTGTGCATACGTGTTTGTGCGTCATTTCTTCATTAATTCTTTTAAAACTGCTTATCTATTTCAATGTATTACTGCCTAACATTTCAATGTTGTCTCAACTATCTTACTTCCCATTTGTCATTATGTAAAATTTGGACTCCTTTGAGGCTTTTCTCTTCTTTTTTTTTTTTTTTTCCTCGTTCTTGCTGACAGTTAACCTGAGGTGGTATATGTGGGTTTACTTTCTATTTTGTTTTCTGCCATACGTTTTTGTTTTTTTTTTTTTTCTCTTTTTTATTATATTTATTCTTTAATCTAGATATGCGGGGGTGTGGGATGGAAGCCCCCTGATGCCCTTGCGGTCGGGCTCGCCCTACATTGGTGGGGGTGTATCTCGGCCGTGGGAATGTTTGTGGGATGAGCCCAGACCTTTTGGTGTACTCTCTCTTGAATGTATTTTTTTCTTTTTTTGTCATCTACTATATTTATTTTCTGTGTTTATTTTTTTGTATATATTCCTGTTTCTACGTGTTTAAGGGTGTGGGCTGAAAAACATCTGGTGTCCCCGTGGCTGGGTTCGCCCTATATTGGTGGGGTGTATTTTGACCGAGGGGATGCTTTTAGATGAGCCCAGACCTTTTGATAGCTTCTGCGTCTGATGTATTGTCTGCAATTTATGTGTTTTTAGAAATGTTATTCAGGTGTGATCTTGTACATACTATGTTGCTGTCAATAAACCTAATATTTATTTATTTATTTTTTTAGGACTGAATGTGGAAAGTATGCGGCTTATTGTGAAAGAGCTCTCGAAAGAACAATCAAGAATGGTGGAAGAGAAGACAAACCTTCCCGTATGGAAGTTCTGTCAATTCTCCTCAAGAACCCGTATCACCACAGCTTGCCTCACGCTATTCCTGTTCACATGCTCAACAATACTTACCAGGTATCATAAAACTTTTATTTATTTGCCTAATATGTCTCTCTCTCCGTGGTTGCAGTCCTAAGACTGGTTTGCAGCAATTTCAACTCTTCTCCTCCATTCCCCCCTGTCCTGTGCGGCTCTTTTTAAATCTGTATATGTTGAGCAGCGCACGTCCACCAACAGGTCCTCCAGGTACTCTCGGCGTGGGCGTCCCCTAGAGTTTGTCCCCTCGGTCATACCCTCCATTATGGCATGCAAGAGGCCCTCTTGTCGTATTATATGACCGATCCATCTTGCACGCCTTTCGGACAGGATCCTGAGCAGTTGCCTTCCTCCTTCGATTCGTTGGAGAACCTCTTCATTTGTGATGCGGTCTCTCCAGGAAATTCCTAATAGTCTTCTATAGGACCACATCTCAAAAGCCTCTAGTCTTCGTCTATCTCTTTCGGATAGGCACCATGTCTCGCAGCCGTACATCAAGATACTCCATACATAGGTCTTGATGAGGAGTATTCTCAGTTTTAGGTCTATATTATTTGATTCTATTATTTTCGACCTTTTATTAAATGCAAGTCTAGCCTGATGTATACGGCTGTCGACCTCGCTCTTGGACCGACCGTCCCGTGTTATTTTGCTCCCGAGGTAGACAAACTTCTCGGTGTTCTTTAGTGGTTTACCCGACATCAATATTCTCATCTGGTGTTGCGCTCGGCCTACAGTCAGCAGCTTTGTTTTGTCTTTATTTATCTTCATACTGTAGTTATTTTGAAGAATGCTTTTCATAGTTGTTAAGGCCTCTTGTAGTTCCTCTTCATTTTCAGCAACCATAGCAATATCGTCAGCGAACCTTATCATATCCACCTTTTGCCCGTGTATCTTTACACCTTCTCTGTGACTCATTCTCTCTCTCAAGTCGTCAATCGCGCTCTGTATATAGGCGTTAAAAAGAACAGGTGACAGAGAGCATCCCTGCCTTACCCCTTGTCTTATATGTACAACAATCAAAATTGTCCTAATATGTACAACAATCAAAACTTTATTAACAGTGCCATCTATGAAATGTTGATGAAAGTAATACATTGGGTGAGTTGGAATATTCCTTGTAAACATATTAAAATCAATGCCGAATGTTGGTTTCTCTTTGAGGGAATGTAAATATTTTATTAGAATTTTAAACATTTCGGTATATTACTATTTTTCCCCGTATTTATTATTTAGTTCAACAAGTCACTTCAAAAGCGATAAATAGAGGTTTCACTGTATCTGAATTTAAAAGTTTTCGACTGTGTGAAAATAGTATTGATGGTTGGTTAATTGATTCCTATTTTTTTACTATACTTGAGAAAATGTAGCATGGTCCCTGTGACAGTTCACAAATTTGCCCCAATACAACCTTGTAACGATGTTCAGTAATTTTAATTATTTTATCAACTTTAATATAAACCTCGATTCTAATAAATAGCAAGTTATTTAGGTAAATACATTACATAAAACTAACAATAATGACAAATTAATACATCTTGTTACAAATTAGCAAAAATGTGGCAGTTTGTTAAAATCAAATAATATTTGGTTACGTTTGTCAAAAGTCACTACGTTAGTCTGCATTGGCTAAGGATGGGGTATACGATAATATATTTATTTATTATTACACATGACAAGAAATATACATAATTTCCGAAAAAACAACAGGTAATTTAATTTAGACATACATTATTTTAATGGATCTGGGTTAGTCGCCTTTCATTTGTCGTATCCTCAGTAAACTAGGCTTTTGCCTGTATCTCACTGATAATTGGATTTTCGATTTTTTTATACCTAAAATTAAATGTTCGTAACATAATTAGTATTAATTCATAATGGATCTTGACCTATTTAAAAATAGATACAAATCATACAATACATTGGAAATTCAGTATAATGAAATTTAGGAATTAAAACGTCAGTTTAGAGAAAAACAATTTTTCGATTTATAAAAAAACTATTAGATTTGTTAAAAAAAAACTATTTTTAACCCCATCCCTTTATCCCTTTAAGACATGACATTTCAAATGTCACAGGGACCATCCTACAGTTTCTCAAGTATCGACATGCACATTGGTCATTTGATAATTACAAAAAATCTCATTTTTTCAAATTCCACACTGACCAATTTGTACCAGAAACCCTAAAATGATAATGGTAATTTAATTTAATTAAGTAGTATGTATGATGTTAATTTTAAGATGTTTATTACTATTATTTTAGGTTGTCAGCTTTGATGGATCAACAACTGTTGAAGAGTTTTTATCAACGCTCAGCTCAGAATTGGTGTGCCGAGAACCTGCAGTTTCAGGTTTTACACTTTTCAGTGACGACCCCATCGAAAAAGACTTAGAACATCACATCAAACCTGACAAAAAGGTAAGAAATACAATATTTTGTCATTTAGTGTCTCATTCCTTGCAGGGATGAGATGTCATTTAGTGTCTCATTCCTCGCAGGGATGAGATGTCATTTAGTGTCTCATTCCTCGCAGGGATGAGATGTCATTTAGTGTCTCATTCCTCGCAGGGATGAGATGTCATTTAGTGTCTCATTCCTCGCAGGGATCAGATGTCATTTAGTGTCTTATTCCTCGCAGGGATGAGATGTCATTTAGTGTCTCATTCCTCGCAGGGATGAGATGTCATTTAGTGTCTCATTCCTCGCAGGGATGAGATGTCATTTAGTGTCTCATTCCTCGCAGGGATGAGATGTCATTTAGTGTCTGATTCCTCGCAGGGATGAGATGTCATTTAGTGTCTCATTCCTCTCAGGGATGAGATGTCATTTAGTGTCTCATTCCTCGCAGGGATCGCATTAAGGAATGAGAAGTGGCATAATTATTTATTAATAAATCTCATATAATTTTTAAAAACACTCAGCTGAATCATAGTATAAATAGGTCAAAACCCATACGATGGTTGTCGTCAAAGAAAGAATACGAGAAGTGAATTTGGAATACAAGAGAGCGAGAGAGGAATACTTGGTTTCTCTCCGAAAGTAATTCGAAATTTGAATCTCGGTGGGTCCGTGATACTGAACAAATTTCAAATACCTAGCTAACAATTTTTGAACCGGTGTAAAAGGGGACGATGTATAAATGATATATACCGTATTTTACGGACTATAAGACGCACCTTAATTTTTAGGCAATTTAAAAAAAAAATAACATTTTTACCATTTTTATTTATGATTGCAAAGCCAGACTAAAAAAAATTCTTAGTTTATAAAACCGAACTGACCTTTAATTTTTCCCATTGCGAAACTAGCTACTAACAAAAATATTGTACTGTTACCGATAACACAAATCACTTTCAATTCAAGTTCACTGGCACCGTAGACTGCAATGACACATCATAGGCTAGACCAGTGTTCCCCAACCTTTTTAGACCTGTGGACCGGTAAAAAAAGGAAAAAAATTTCACGGACCACTAATACTGAAATAAAAATGTTTTTTTATTTAATATTTTTTTAATCTTATACTATATTGTGACAGATGGACATATGTAACTATAATTAACAAATATACATATAACAGTTAAACAATTTTAATTGTAACATTGTCTGATACAATTAAAATTTAACAAAAACCATGGGGTTTTTGCAACAAACTAATGCGAAACCTGCTGTTGATCTTTGCTAATATATTGGATATTCTTGGCTGCAGTGCTGTCTCTGACAGACGAAGTGCTGCATTCACGTCCAGTCTATTCCTTTGTTTCGATTTTATTGAGAACATGGATGAAAATCCTATATTCAATATTTTTGCATGGCGAATTTCTTGAAATTTGGCATACTGTTTGCAGCCCGGCGGAAAGTCTCTGCGGCCCGGCACCGGGCCGCGGACCACCGGCTGGGGAACACTGGGCTAGACAATGTTCTGGGTCTGTGATGGCGGGGCGGGAGGGAGACAGTGTTAGCAAGCTTGTGAATCCCCGCAACTCATGTTCGTCGCATCATTTTTAAGACTGGCGGGAATTTTAAATCAAACACTGGACATTTTTATATTAATTTCGAGTATAAGACGCACCTGAATTTTGGAAGCATTTTTTAAAGAAAAAAGTGCGTCTTATAGTCCGTAAAATACGGTATAAACAAATTTTACATTTATGAATATATATTTTCATAAATGTAGAATTCGTTTTACTTCCGTGAATATTTCACGGGTCGCAACTAGTCATACATATTCTGCATTGATACCATCCATAACCTCCTGGTGGAAAACAAGCATCTTAGCAACTATGCCACAGAGGAATATATAATTGTATGTACTTTAAATTCCAGCTATGTGATGTGATATCCAAATGGGAGACTGCCCTCCGTGAAAAAGGCTCCGGAAAGTTCGAGAACTCTAGAGTCATCCGCCTGAGCTACCGCAACAGGCTCTACTTCAGGCATGCGGCGAGAAGTGAAACTGACAAGGAAAGACTTCTACTCTGCTATCAAGTCAATCAGCAAGGTAAAATATAAATACATCTACAAAAAAGACAAAATCATGGAGAATCGAAAGACTAAAATATATTTGAAAGGACATCAGTTGAAACTCTCCATAATAAATTCGTCAATAATTAAAGGAAACATTGTATTCCTGACTGAGTTGTGGAATATTGGAACAAATTACCCAGTAGTGCAGTGAGTGCTGTGACACTGAACTAGTTCAAAAATCGTTTAAACAAGTTCCTACTCACAAATCAAGAAGTGTGGTTTTAATGGTGTTTTGCTTCCTTTGCAAACTTTTTTACGTTTCTCTTTCTTTTTTTCATGAACATATGACAGTTAAATTTAGTGTTGCCAGACATCCTATATACACGGAATCGTCCCGTATTTTGATTTAAAATTTGGATGTCTCATAACATATAATATTAATAGGGACGACCAAATCTCCCATATATTTAATTGGATAAAATATAATTTTACTCTCTTAACCTTTCCTTCCCTGTGTTGGGTATCTTCTACACGTTGCTTCTAATAACCATCAATATCTCTATAAATATAATAAATACAAAGTTAAGATTTTAGGTATTCCTCCATAATATATTTACGCATTGATTTAAAAAATAATAATCAGAATTTATCGACTACATCGAGGTGTTTTGTAAAGATCGAAAACAAATTCGCATTTAAACGCTGCGAGTGCCTCATCTTGACGATAGGTGAATAGTATGCGGGAAGCGCGACACTATATTCGCATCTCACTCTTGCATACTAGACTGAATTGCGAGGAGCTGAATTGTCTCAACGTCGCAAGTAAAGCGTAAGCGCCGGGGTATGCGACTGACGTTCCGCGCAACTAGTAGCTTCTAAGTTTGCAAATAGGTTAGACGTACGCCCGTTCCGTGAGCGTTGCCAGATGGTTTTTTAATGTTTTCAGCAAATAAATCTCAATTATTATAATTTTTAACTTCAATTATAATTAATTAAGGGGATTATCTATGAATATTCTTATTTTTCCGATTTAAAATCGCTAATTTTTTATTGCGTACTCACTACCCAACACCGGAGCATGCGTATTATTTTTATCACCGTAAGGGAAGGGTTAAATTCAAATGATAGATGTACTACACTGATGATACCCAGATGGTCTTATTCTAGTTCATCTCCATTACAGTACCATTAAATTACAGTTTTGAAAGCTAAAAATACTGAAGCAATGGCATTACTGAGTTTGTGAAAGTATTATTGCATATTGGGAAACACCTGTGGAGATCTTATTGTGTATGAATGGTTACTTTACGGAGTTCTTGATGTTTATTCATCATATACCAACATTAAGTGGTTATTTTTTGTTAGCGACGTGTTGCTACTATTATTTTTTCTCTTTTGTTTATTTAATTGAAAAAGTGTAACACATATTTCTCGAGTATGTTATTTCTAGAGTTATCTCACACATTTCTAAAGTATGTTTTTTTAATGTTCTTTTCAATGACAAAAGTATTTAATTGACGCATGTGATAAGCTGGTTGACTTAAAACAGAAATTCCTAGTTAATCAGCCTGTATCTGAGCATAGAAATTAAGCATTATGGAGGAAGCATAGAAATTAAGCAGTATGGAGGAAGCATAGAAATTAAGCATTATGGAGGAAGCATAGAAATTAAGCATTATGGAGGAAGCATAGAAATTAAGCATTATGGAGGAAGCATAGAAATTAAGCATTATGGAGGAAACATAGAAATTAAGCATTATGGAGGAAGCATAGAAATCAAGCATTATGGAGGAAGCATACAAATTAAACATTATGGTGTTTTTTTTATATGATTATTGAATCATATAAATTTCCATATGATTATTGAAATGTAACATATGTCTTTAACCCTTCCTTCCCTGTGATGTGTAACTAGTACACATTGCTTCTAAAAACATTAATATCTCTATAAATATAATCAATACTGGGTTCAGATTTTAGGTATTCCTCCGTAATACATCATTTACTCATTGAATGAAAAAAATAATATTAATAATAATTAGCACTTATCGGCCACATCAGAGATATTTTATGAAAATAGGGAATAAATTCACCAATACAATCAAACGTGTGCCAGTGTGTGACATGGGTATATTCATTCTAAAAAACCTCTATAGGGGAGGAAGCGACGCTATTCACGTCTCACTCTCACTCTACTTCGGTATATGGAAACGAAAGAAATATAATCTCAGTTCGCTCGCTTCAATAACATGTTTTTTTCATGTTTTCAGCAATTAAATTTAAATTATTATCACTTTTGACTTCAAATTTAATTAATTTAAGTGATTGGCTCCGAATATTCTAATTTTTTCCATTTTAAATAGCTCATTTTTACATGTGTATTGAATACACAGCACCGGAGTGCGCGGATTTTTTTAGCACAGGAAGGGAAAGGTTAAACTATTACTTTGTTATTATTATATCCTCCCTTAAGTAAAAAAAAATAAATTAAAAAAAAAAGAACAAGTCTTCTATCATAGCACTAGCAATACTACATCTGATATTAGAGCAGATATCACTATATAGGCACTAGCAATGCTATATCTGATATTAGAGCAGATATCAAGATTATTATAATCAAATTACAATGCAGAATAATGAGTCTAGTTCAGAAACCTTGAGACAGTTTATTTGAACCTATATCTTCTAATTAACAGCTATAAAATCACGTGGATGTGATGGAATACAAGTAGCCTGAACGTGAATGTGATGGAATACAAGTAGCCTGAACGAGTGGACTTGTTTTTGCTAAATAATTAGTGTAAGAATTGTTATCTAGTTATAAGTAGTATGTAGGTGTTAATTATTTCTAAGATCTCATATATTAAGATTGAAAAAAATAAAATAAAATGATATGTAGGAAAATAAGATTAAGTAAGTTCATAAATTATAACATATAATTAAGATTAGTTAAGTAATAAATTTGTATATAGGTATAGCCTTGACAAATGTTTGTACAATAATTTACTTTGTTTAATAAAAAAAAAAAAAAAGCTATAAAATCACAATATATATAGTCAAGGACGAATGTATATATTGTTTATTGTTGATCCTAACCCTTTTTTCCATTACAGTGGTTGCAGGCAGATTCCCCGTAACGCGGGAGCTGAGTGCGGAACTGGGCGCCTTAATGGCTCAGCTGGAGATGGGAGACTGCCAGGCTGACAAGTCAGTGGCTCTTGTAGACCGCTTCTACCCCTACCGCTACAGGACGGGACTGTCTATTGAACAACTCAGGTTTAAATACATATTTTACAAACAACTGTGACAAGGGTATTCAAGTGGGGATTCTAATTTTAAAAAAACATTGCAAAAATGTAAAGTAACAAAATCAGTTGAAATACACACTATCACGCTGTCTCTTTTAGACCAGACAGAGAGGACACATCTTCTTACTTTTCTTACAATGCACATAGCTTTTGTCATATGAATGTAAAAGAGATAAATATTTATATTCAATCATACAAGGTAACTAAAAAAACTAAGAAGGAAGCTTGGTCGTATATAGTTACCGCTATTTTATTTACGTGGTACCAGTGCCCGATTTGTATTAATGGCACTTCTTGGTAATTTGTAACTTGATTGTTTTGATTTATTTATTTATTTTTCAAAACAGGCTTAGCCCAATTACATTGAAAAATACAAGACATTAAAAAAGAAGAAAAATTACAGGGAAATTTTTTTTTTTTTTAAATTATATAAAATAAAAAATAATGCATATGTATACAAACGAGTATTTACACACAAACGTATGTTACATATATATTCAGTCACTTAAGTATGTTGATGAGTGCTTTCTAACGCACTTAATCTAAGAAGAAAATTTACTTTTGCTTTTGGTAATGTGATATGAAATATGTCAATATCCGAAGCAGTCCCGTTAAGAAGAGTTAAGGCCCTTCCAACAGGCATAGCGCCTGGAAGACCCGTTCTTGCGTATGTTATTGAGAACAGTTCCTGCCGGCGCAGTCTAGTGTAATTGTTAGGAACATTTAACGCTAATCTTTGTAGTAATGCTGGACAGCTCACAACTCCTCGAACGAGTTTGACAACGTATACCAGGAGACGCAGATCTCTTCTTACGCTCAAGGAGTTATACCCGAGCATGCCCAGCAGAAACTGCGTAGGATATAGCCACGGATAGACACCAAACTCACTCATGTAGAGATATCGTAGATATTTTTTTTGTACTTTCTCCACCATGAGCGAGTTCTGCGCCCCCACCGGGCTTCAAATGCAAGCATTGCTTTGTCTATGGTTTTTGTGCTATGACCAACAAAGAAACAGCGAGAATTATTTATGTTGATAACATTTATTATTTTATAAAAACATTTTTTTTCCCCCAATTTCAGAGATGTGGAAGAAAAGCTGAGATTAAAATGGCTGGCACTGAGAGGTCGCACAGCTTTGGATTGTGTGAGGATTTACCTCAACTGTACAAGAAAATGGCCATTCTTTGGAGCTACACTTTTCCAAGCCAGGGTAAGACTACTCATACACAACGTTCCCTCTAAAGTGTGCGCGTATGTGGCCGCACATCTGTTAAAAATTGTCCGTACACATGTTTCTATCTTCCGCACATATCTCAAAGAAAGGAACTTGTAACCATATTTTGTTTTGCGCAATTATATATTTTATTTGATATTTCATGATGGGTTCCTTTCTATGAGATGTGTGCGGAACATGCAAACACCATATAGAGTCCACGCGCCTTAAAGAGCCTCTTTTTTTCTTGCACATTTAAGTTGATGGGCCGCACACACAATGAAGAAATTAGAGGGAACGTTCCTTATACATCTTATTTACACAATTATAAAACTTGAAATACTCTAATGGACAAGCATGGCAAGGCTGGAAAACCAACAAGCAGAACTCTCATGGTTTGATAACTTCAGTGAATGTTATTAAGTAATACGCTACAAGTAGGCTAATTTACTCTCAAAATGCCAATACTACATTTTACTTACAATACTTGAGTAGCATGCAATTTTAGATTAAGAAATAGCTGTAACATTTTTTTCTGTGGCGACACCACCCCACACGTTAAAAATTGTTGCTGTTCTATTTACTTCCTGAATACTTTTTGAAGGATTTTCAGAACACTTTCATATTACCTTCTGGATTTTCTTATCATCAGCAAATGTATATAAACAGTTCTCTATTCCGCTTTCAGTCAGTCTGAGCAAATCCAACTCTGAACAATTAGATTTTGTGATGTTTTAAATATGTATCATGTGCGGCCAAATAATTTTGTAATTTAAATCAGAGGTTTTCAAATTATATGCCACGGTGCTATGTTATAAGGAGCCGCAAGATATTCGAAAAAATTTCAAAGTGCAGTCATAATGATACATGAATTCGAGACTCATTCAGGATCCAATCTTGGACTGAAAGACTCATTCGGGATCAAGTCTTGTTAAGCCGCCTTATGACAGTACTTTAAAAACAATATATGTCAATATGGAACTCGTATCATAAAGGATGAATATATATTTTGCTGATTGCTAAAGCTCAGAGAATCGTAGTTCCTTTTATGACAATTTACCTCTGTGTTTTCAACGGTAGCTACAGTAAAAACCAAATATCTCCAAAACTCAATATGGAACAGGAAATGAGGGTAGTTATGCACAGTTACAACAGGACCTTCATTAATCATGTCTCGCATTTGATATCGGACGGTTAACAAAAGACGATTACTCAAAATATGCTCACTATGTCGAACTTCTCACAGTGTGTAACTATAGAAGCCTCGAAACAAGAAGGCAAGAATCAATTGTGATATTCCTACTTAAGGTTTTTCAAGGCTGCTTTAACTGTCCCGCGATTCTAGAAGCACTAAATTTATATGTACCTAATAAATATAGGAATCCCCCCTCTGTTCCACATACCAACTTACAAGACGAATATCATGGCTAAACACTCAGTCACGTGTGGTATAGAGATATTGAACCAACTGAATGACACTGTTGATATGTTCTCGGTACCGCCTAACAGTATGAGAAGAATCCTGGCTGATATTATTCCTAACGAATAAGCTAACGCTAAAAGCAGACCCTCTTTGTGTAACAGGAGAAATCCGTGCAAAGTGGATAAAAAATTATTTTTTTTAATAATTTGATTCTAAGATTTAAGAAACTGTGTGGTGAACAACAGGCTCGCCTATGTTATCAATTGGTTTAAAAAAAAAGAGCCAAATTGGTGAACCCATTGTGATATAAATTACACAACCTTTTGAAATTTTTAAATAAGCTTTATCAATACTGTTGTTGCGGCAACTTATAATCAATTTGATGGTGTTATGGACTTACCCAAAGCACAACTAAGGGGTTCCAACATGGACACCATAATACATAGTTGATTTTTATTCTATGATTTCAGATAAAACAGCCAGATCTCTCAATGGTGTGGTTAGCAGTATCAGAGGATGGAGTCACAATATTAGAGCTAGCCTCCATGGGAGTGATAGCTCGTTATGCTCACGCTTGCATCGGTCTCTTCGGCGGAGTCCAGGACGACCTCATGATGGTCATCAATGGAGAAGATGGGACGATGGGAGTAGAGAAAATGTTAATTAGTCTAAATAAACCAAAGGTATTTATTTACTAGACTTGTTTTTATTTTATTTTTCAGTTACCGAATTTGCCCCCATGCACACTAATTTAGTGGCAAGACCGCTTACAGCTTATGCTCCCAGCATAGAACATGTTGAGGCTACAAATTCTCTTCACTTGACTGAATTGATCACTTTTTATATCTATTGTGAGGATGTTGAAGGCTTTTTGGTGGCAAAGCCAGTTAGATGAAATGTAAAACGAACAAGAATGTGGTTCAATATTTAATAATGAATTACTTTGTTATTCCACTTATTACACTAATCCCAATGACACATATTTCTACCTCCTATCTCGCCTATGCTCATTTCAGTTGGAATGAATAGCAGCTCTTCAGGTGGAGACTGTCTTTAAGCTCATTTTGCCTGAAAAGAGTTTCAAGCTAGGAGTTAAAACATGTGTCACGCGGATTAATATTATGTGTGGAATAACAAAATAATTTATTATTAAAGATTTTAATATGGAACCACAAGTTGAAACTAAAACTTTTGATAAAGGATGTGGTTCGTTCATTCATTCATATATCTCTCAACATATTGAGACTGGTGATATGGATATGTTCAACAACAGCGTTTTTTGCTCTAATAATTGAGCTTTTGGGTTTGGAGCCACTGGAGTAGGCGCGTAACTAATTTTATATGTATGTATTGAACACTACTGCATGTGAATAGAAAACAACATATCTATACTCAAGAAAATGTAGCAAGGTCCCTGTGATGTTTGAAATGTCATGTTTCAAAGGGATGGGGTAAAATTGTTTTTTTTTTACAAATCGTTTTTATAATTGGTTTTTCTTCATTAACACTTCCCTTACTGTGCTAAAAAATTACGCCAGTAACGGTGTTGGACACTGAGGGTACAGTAAACATGTATGTTTTAAATTAAAATTATGCAAAATCTGTTAGTTTTTTTTTGTAATTAGCTATAAACATCATTTTATTATGTAATAACATGTCGAATAATATAAAATAAGTGTAAGAAATGATAAAATAAGAATTGAAACAGAGAGGTGACATTTCTATAGGAATATAATTTTCCCACTGCGTCGTTCGGTCTGCGCAACGTTCAGAATGCGCATGACTGAAAAGAGGAATCCAACCTTTTAAAAAAAATCATAAAATTATACAATAAAATATAGCGTGTATTTTTTGGAAATAAAAATATAATTCGAATTAAGACAATAATAAACATATTAACAAAATTTAAAATGAAT
Organism: Odontocerum albicorne; assembly: GCA_949825065.1. Classification (NCBI taxonomy): domain Eukaryota; kingdom Metazoa; phylum Arthropoda; class Insecta; order Trichoptera; family Odontoceridae; genus Odontocerum; species Odontocerum albicorne. The sequence goes on along the minus strand of OX463852.1, from coordinate 39,381,450 downwards.
ATATAAATTCAAAAATAATAATATAAAAACAAACACGAAATTCAAATCAATAAAATATGCCATTTGGAAAATATAAACACTTTGAAAATAGGTCAAAATTTTAAAATAGGACAAACATATCATAAAATCAAAATTTAATCCTCTGAAGAAAGTCTATCGCAATTGGGGCACGAAATAACTTTTGTTTCTATTCTATGTACTAAACACACAGGTGTTTGATAAAACTGGTAACCAATCCCTGGAACGAATGTACTCGTAAAATATTAACTGTCAAAAAAGAATGAGTCATACGGAGTGTTTTGACATTTCCTCAATTCTCGATTTATTATCATTCATTTCTGTTGATATTTATTAATGATTTTATTTCGTAATGACATCATTCAAATCATAGAGGTTTCGATGAGGAATACATAAAGTATGAAGACCCTGCAAGCAGTATATTTCGAGAAATTAAATAAAATATACGTCTTGGTCACTCTTGTCCGTTCACAGATCGGCAAGGGTTAAAAATGTCAGAGAAAGTTGTAGTTCTGATTCTGATTATGACGATGGAAATTTGGAATGCGCCCCTTTATCAGATTCCGACTAAACTGTATGTTTTATGATTAAATAAAATTGTTTTTCTCTAAATTGACATTTTAATTCCTATTTTTTATTATACTGACTTTCTAATGTATTGTATGTATCTTTAAATAAGCCAAGATCCACTATGAATTAATACTAATTATGAACATTTAATTTTATGTATAAAAAAATCTAAAATTCAATTATCGTGTACCCCATCCCTAGCCAATGCAGACTAACGTAGTGACTTTTGCCGAACGTCACCAAATATTATTTGATTTTAACAAACTGACATATTTTTGCTTATTTGTAACAAGATGTATTAATTTGTCATTATTGTTAGTTTTATGTAATGTATTTACCTAAATAACTTGCTATTTATTAGAATCGAGGTTTATATTAAAGTTGATAAAACAATTAAAATTACTGAACGCCATTACAAGGTTGTATTGGGACAAATTTGTGAAACGTCACAGGGATCATGCTACATTTTCTTTAGTATAGTCATAAATACTCGATATATATGGATCTAGAGAGGGTGAAATATGAATTTTGTGATGTAAAAGTATGGCAATCTGTTCTCTCTGTCTATCTCGACAAGGGTACGTCATAATGGTATGTATATATTTATTTTTTCTATGTCAGAAAATGGACTTCTGACAAAATTCTATTAACCTTTCCCTACCTGTGCTAAAAACCTAACCTAACCTAACCTAAATAACTTGCTATTTATTAGAATCGAGGTTTATATTAAAGTTGATAAAACAATTAAAATTACTGAACGCCATTACAAGGTTGTATTGGGACAAATTTGTGAAACGTCACAGGGATCATGCTACATTTTCTTTAGTATAGTCATAAATACTCGATATATATGGATCTAGAGAGGGTGAAATATGAATTTTGTGATGTAAAAGTATGGCAATCTGTTCTCTCTGTCTATCTCGACAAGGGTACGTCATAATGGTATGTATATATTTATTTTTTCTATGTCAGAAAATGGACTTCTGACAAAATTCTATTAACCTTTCCCTACCTGTGCTAAAAAAAATCCACACGTTCCGGTGCTGTGTATTCAATACACATGTAAAAATGAGCGATTTAAAATTGGAAAAAACAAGAATATTCATAGCCAATCGCTTAAATTAATTAAATTTGAATTCAAAAGTGATAATAATTGAAATTTAATTGCTGAAAACATGAAAAAAACATCGACCGACGTTCACAAAACGGGCGAAGCGATCGCCTCAAACGAAAGCCCGCGAGCTACTGAAGCAAGCGAACTGAGATTCTATTTCTTACGTTCCCATATACCAAAGTATAGTGAGAGTGAGACGTGAATAGCATCGCTTCCTCACCCATAGCGGTTTTTTAGAATGAATATACCTACATCACACATTGGCACACGTTTGATTATATTGGTGAATTTATTCCCGATTTTCACAAAGTATCTCTGATGTGGCCGATAAGTGCTAATTATTATTTTTTCCATTCAATGCGTAAATGTATTACGGAGAAATACCTAAAATCTGAACCCAGTATTGATTATATTTATAGAGATATTAAAGTTTTTAGAAGCAATGTGTACTAGTTACACATCACAGGACAGGAAGGGTTAATGAAAATGTATGTTTCTTCCCCAGGCTTTTCATGTAACCCTATATTGGGATATTAACAAAATTTTGTAATTACCTGAAACATGTTAAAGATATATAAAGGAAACTGAAAAATGAAAAAAAAAACACCAGTTTATGATTGAGGTAACATTTTTATTTTTCAATATATTCTCTTTGAAACTGAATTTGAAAACCATATTATGAAGACAAATCATAATTTCAAAGATAGTAAGTCCATAAGACAAATCATAATAGTCCATAAGACAAATCATAATTTCAAAGATAGTAAAGTCCATAAGTCACAAAAGTTATATAATATAATGAATTTAGAAAACATTAGAGATACAAGGAGCCATAAGTAAAAATAAAAAATAATTAATAACTAATGACTGTTTTATGAAGGTCCGAGGTTATTAAACTTTTCACAGGTCTAAACTAATTCGTAGTTACTTTAAATATTTCAAATATGGAGCTCTCAACTATAGTACATACAAAGTATTTCTGTTTTATTTTGATATTTTTTATTTATTGCAGATGGCAGAGCTCACTCATTTGATAGCCGATTACAAAAATGCTCTATCCAGAGCACAGCCTGGTACGCCCCAAATGAACTCCTTAACTCGGAACGGCAGCCATCGCTCCCTCAGGTCCCGCCCCGGACCATCCACTCTCCCCCATTCTTCACCGTCCACACTTCCCCACTCTACTCATCACAACACTCTCAACTCTTCAACTCACTACCACACCACACATAATACACTTAATTCACACGCTACTCTTAATTCTCACGTAACAACAATGACTTTATCAGAGAGAAATGCAACTCTTACCTTCGGTTCCTCTACAAACCAATCATCAAGCCAAGAAAGAGTCATGTCTCACGGCCAACCGGACATTCTCAAGTCTACACCGGATCATCATGTCTCTCCAAGGAGCGACTGCAAGAAGAGAAGTCACCTCGATAGCGGTGTCGCGTGATTGAAGGCCAAATCATAGTCTCGTGTCTGATTTTGTGTTTATTTTCACGATACTTCCAATATTGATTTTCAATAAGTGACAAAATATATCGAAATAAAATTTTGCCATTTGTAAACTTGCTTCTACTATAAAATGTTATATTAAAATTTATTTATACTCACGTAAAACTGTCTACCATAATAAATATAAAGAACATACATAATCCTTAATTTAAAATAAAAATAAACTCGAGTTAGTCTAAAACGTGTAGTGGTGCTGAAATTCAAATTCCTCATTTTTTTTTAGATTTAAGGACACTTTTTAAAACGATTCACCAAATCTAGAGACTAATAATGATTCTTATAATAGAGGTGTTTCTTATTTTATAACCGATGACACCTTCAAATCACATTCGATAGTAGTTTCAAACATTGCATATCTGTGATTGGGTAAATATAGATTCTTTGTTGAAGTGCACAACTTGTGATCAATAAATAAAGAAATTAAATGTCGCGAGTGGACGTGAGTTTAATCTGTTTCGTAAATCGAAAATTGTAAACAATATTAAATATCAAATCTTCGTATCAGCTGACTTCTTAATAGTGAATAACATACATAATACTGACAATATCTAAATGTGAACCATTCTTTTAAAACGCCAGTGCCATTTAAACAACATTTGAGATCCTAAAGACTTATAAAATCAATTTTAAAAATAAAACTGTTTGTTTTTTTTTACATTATATTCTTTTAACATTCCTCTAATTTTCTATCATTTAATTTCTTTCCTTAAAATAAAGAGTTATTTCATGAGCAAACTGTTTATATTTTTTTTACTTTTCTTTTAAGTAAATTTTTTTTTGATCTATTGTAGTTTTTTCCGTTTGTTTTTTGTAAATTTTTTTTGATTTGTAATTTATCAAATTATATTAAAGTGTATTTATTTTTTCAACTTGTAATAATAAAATGTTTCGACTTTTTTTAACTTGATATTTTTAATCACAATTAGCTTCGAGAAAATTGACATTGTTAGTTTATTAGGAGTAAAAATACTTGTGGCTTGTGGTTTTTGTAAAAAAAAATGGTTTTTTTATTGATTATTTAATGACATTACATACAAGTATGTATATATATAGCAACACCTTTGCTGAATATGACCATAAATATCGTCTATCATCTATTTAATGCTAAAATATATTTTACAAACAATAAAAGAATGATTATCATTTTTACAAGAAAATAAACATCTATATGAGTGGTTAAGTTCCAAAGATTGATTATAATTATCATAGATAGACAGCACAAATGATATTAATATCTATATCAAGTTTAAATTTCATATGTTCATAAAGAAAAAGCAAAGGAAACAAGACACCATAATTATAATTGACTGTCAGCACAAGTGATGTTAATATCTATATCAAGTTTAAATGTCATATGTTCATAAATAAAAAGCAAAGGAAACAGGACACCATAATTATCATTGACTGTCAACACAAATGATGATATCTATATCAAGTTTAAATGTCATATGTTCATAAAGAAAAAACAAAGGCAACAAGATGCCATAATTATCATTGACTGTCAACACAAATGATGATATCTATATCAAGTTTAAATGTCATATGTTCATAAAGAAAAAAAAAAGGCAACAAGATACCATAATTATCATTGACTGTCAGCACAAATTATGATATCTATATCAAGCTTAAATTTCATGTGTTCATAAAGAAAAAGCAAAGGAAACAAGATACCATAATTATAATTCACTGTCAGCACAAGTGATGTTATTACACCATAATTATCATTGACTGTCAACACAAATGATGATATCTATATCAAGTTTAAATGTCATATGTTCATAAAGAAAAAACAAAGGCAACAAGATACCATAATTATCATTGACTGTCAACACAAATGATGATATCTATATCAAGTTTAAATGTCATATGTTCATAAAGAAAAAGCAAAGGAAACAAGACACCATAATTATCATTGACTGTCAGCACAAATTATGATATCTATATCAAGCTTAAATTTCATATGTTCATAAAGAAAAAGCAAAGGAAACAAGACACCATAATTATCATTGACTGTCAGCACAAATGATGATATATATATCAAGTTTAAATGTCATATGTTCATAAAGAAAAAACAAAGCCAACAAGATACCATAATTATCATTGACTGTCAGCACAAATGATGATATATATATCAAGTTTAAATGTCATATGTTCATAAAGAAAAAACAAAGCCAACAAGATACCATAATTATCATTGACTGTCAGCACAAATGATGATATCTATAACAAGTTTAAATGTCATATGTTCATAAAGAAAAAGCAAAGGAAACAAGACACCATAATTATAATTGACTGTCAGCACAAGTGATGTTAATATCTATATCAAGTTTAAATGTCATATGTTCATAAATAAAAAGCAAAGGAAACAAGACACCATAATTATCATTGACTGTCAACACAAATGATGATATCTATATCAAGTTTAAATGTCATATGTTCATAAAGAAAAAACAAAGGCAACAAGATACCATAATTATCATTGACTGTCAACACAAATGATGTTAATATCTATATCAAGTTTAAATGTCATATGTCCATAAAGAAAAAGCAAAAGAAACAAGACACCCTAATTATCATAGACTGTCAGCACAAATGATGTTAATATCTATATCAAGTTTAAATGTCATATGTTCATAAAGAAAAAGCAGTGGAAACAAGACATCACTAAACTTCCCTTCTGGTTTTGTGTATAGAAACTTGTCCATACCGTTTTTAAACTGGTTTAATGTCACAGCACTCACTACGCTATTGGACAATTCGTTCCAAGATTCGACAAGTCGGTTATCAAAGCAATGTTTCCTTGGATTTTTGTGGAATCTAGTTTTGGACAGTTTCAATTGATTTCCTCTCAAATGTTTACTTTGGCTGAAAGAAAATTACTGGCGGAGCTTTGACCAGTCATAATAATTGCTCCAGATCTTATAACACTCAATCGAATCTCTACAACTTCTTCTCTGTTGCAAAGTATGCAACTCCAATAAATTATCTATTTTATTAATTTTCTCTAGGAAATTAAAAAAATACTTTAAATTCAATTCTAATAATTTAATTTATAAAAATGGCAGATCATGTGACTTTATTTGGATTTCTCGACCTTTGTTTTCATTCCAGATGAAATATGTCAAACTTGAGAACAAACTTAAAAGTCTATGAAAATTGTTGACGTTATATACTTTTAAAAATAATTTTTAATGAATATTTTAACCCTCAATCCGTTACCTAGATACTATGAAGCTGACATCACTTGACACTGGCGTATACTCCTTCATATATAGGAGTTCACAGCCATTATTCAAAGAGAGAGAGAGAGAGAACCCTCAATCCATAGACAACAATAATTAATTTTTTATACTTATCTACTTTTGGAACTCAACAACTCATATTGTAAAATTTAAATGATTAATTATATGACATTAGTTGGTCATTTTGTTTTCCCTTCCCATAAATGTATTTTAAATACTATTTGTAATAAAAAAATCTTTATTATTTTTTTTACATTTCTATCATAACACAAAATAGAATTTCTTTGAAAAAATGAGATTTATAATAATAGTAGATTGATGTTCACTTATTTAATAAATGAATCATGAAATGGCGCTTTATATGTTTTTCTGCTTGATAACATACAGTATATCATTAGATTACATAAAAGTTGAATCAATAAAGACTGATTATATCTCAGGTTTTAATAAATATATCAAGTATTTATTTATACATTAGTATTTACAATTCTGTTTCTAAAATAATTCTCAATAAATTGAGTAGTTTTAATTTTTTATGGGTTAACTCAGAGAAACTGGAACAGATAAGATATATGAGTTATGTAATCTGGACATTATGTTTACGTGTAATGGGCTTGTTGAAAGGGACATTGAAAGAAGGGTATTGACAGGGAACAAGGTAAACTGAGCACTTAAAAAAATACACAACAAATGCGCTGTAGCAAAAATGACAATACATAATAGTATATTGGTGCTCACCTTGATACATTGCAGGACTTTATAAGTATGAAAGTAAAATGAATTGCTTTGTAAATCCGTGCACTATGAAACAAAAATGAAATGTCAATGTATGAAAGAATGCAGTATGAAGACATCAGAAATAAATTCATGGATAAAATAGATGTTTTTAGAACAAATGTAGAAAGGAGGTTGAAATGGTTTGGAGAAAGGAGATGGATGGTTTGTAGAGAAAGGAGATGGATGGTTTGTAGAGAAAGGAGATGGATGGTTTGTAGAGAAAGGAGATGGATGGTTTGTAGAGAAAGGAGATGGATGGTTTGTAGAGAAAGGACATGGATGGTTTGTAGAGAAAGGAGATGGATGGTTTGTAGAGAAAGGAGATGGATGGTTTGTAGAGAAAGGAGATGGATGGTTTGTAGAGAAAGGAGATGGATGGCGATGTGAGTATACAAGTAAATCAGAATTGCAAGGAAGAGATAGACTTAGGAAAACTTGGATGAAATGAACGAAATTTTGAACAAAGGTAAAGTGAGAATGGTGAATATATAATATGATTTTGCTTGAAGAACTGTATGAATGTGGAAGAAGGAAAAGTTGTATGCTTAGATAGAATGTAATGGAGATCTGTTCTCTCTGCCTACCCCGTTTGAAACACGGCATAATGATATGTATGTATGCACTATAGAATTTGATTTCGAAATCTGCAAACTGGATTTAATTAATTGTTTCTATTTAATTTTTAACTAATATTGCTGAAGCCGTAAAGTTTGCCGTTTTTATTTTTATTGTAAAAATTGTTTAAATAATATCAAATTGTTTATATAATATCAAATTGAACATACACTATCACATGAATATATCAGTATGTTAGTGAAAATAAAATGTATATGTATGTTTGTATGTGCGTATTAAAATGTAAGCTTTTGAAGTTAGTTTTATATTTATTGTTATTTCACATTGAATTTCAATATTTATTTTTAAATAATGATTTTCTTATTTTAAATAATTTTTTTAAATTTTATTGGTTAATATTATACTAATTTATTTTTATATTTATTTTTAAGTTATAACTTCATATCACCCCTGTTTATTATCTCAGTGAATTTGATTCTCCAAGATTGTCTACTCAACCTCTCAGCAAATTCAATGCTGATACCCTCCGTCCACAAATAGAAAATGTTTCCATGTTAAAATTAAGTTATGAATGAATGAATGCTCATTACCCATGACGAATATAATAAAAAGCATAATACAAAGTGGGGGATCAGGGCACTTGACATTGGTGCCACCGGAGAGGACTATGTAAGCCAATTGTCATATGAAGATATATCTTGTATATAAGGCAAGAAAGTTCAGAATTTAATTCATTTTTAAATCAATAAAATTTTCTTATTAACCACTTAATGCTCTTGAACGAGACCCTCACAAGCGCCAAACGCGTTCCAATTTCCGCTATCCCGAGTCACGCTCGCTTGTCTCGATTTGCAGTGTTCTAATTTTAGCTAACACGTGTAACACTCGCCAGTCGTTCGTGTTTTATTTATTCATTGTAAATTTGCCTGCAGTTGTGAGTGGTCGTGTTTTGTGTTGCTTTTTTTTTTTTTTTTTCGTATTTACGATATTGTGTTCGTATTTACGTAGGTCTATGTTTAACACCGTGCTTTCAAATCTACCATACTAAATTGAATTTTTTATTTTTCTTCATTTTTTTTTATTCAACCTGTTCACCGCGTTAAAAATCAAATTCCACGAATCCTGTGCGCGGCACAATTTCAGCGTTTTTTAATTTCTAAGTTTAAACACATATTTTGTTTAGAACCACTGATATTTGATTACAACACCAAGTAAACATGACACTTAAGTAATTTTATGATAATAAATAATAGTCATTACTCTTAAGGAGACTCATTAAATAAAGGAGATAAACTTAACATTACGTAAAATAAACAAAGGAATGCTACGATCAAATCAATGCTTCATGACACTCACCCAATCAAGTGCATATAGCACTAGTAATGTTTATTTACGTAAGAGAGACTTAGTAATGTTTATTTACGTAAGAGAGACTCATCGCAGGACTCGATCCGCGCGACAGGTCGTTAATGCTGGAAATATTGAGAAACCAAAATAATTCGGCGCTCTGTTTATTCAACAATATCTCATAAACTAATATATTATTTGACAAGGTTTTTAGAGATGTCGCTAGAATAAAGATTATTTTAAATTTTAGTTCAATTTTTATTCCGGTTTTGTGTCATTTTTTTTAAGTATTTGTGATTTGAAACTTGGATTGTCGTCAGATCACAGGCGTTTGTGCTCCCCGCGGGGAACAGATTAAAATATGTTTAAATTGTTAGGTTTCAATTGAAAAGTGTATAAACTTAAAATAAAACACAAAAAAATACTTGATGTTTTTTGAAACCCTCTTTATAAAAAACCCCTAGCATTAAGTGGTTAATATATGAATCTGTCCATTAAAATTTTTCACTTTCCTTTTCTTCTCGGTTATTCCATCAATTCTGAGGATCATGATTACTACGGTCATCAACCATCCCTCTCTAGTACAAAACATATCTTGCCACCCTATGTAGTGCCTCCTGAAATGAGTACCCCACTGCTTTTTTCACCTGGTTATTTCATTAGATGGACGCTTGGCCTCTTCTCCTTTTACAATTCACACTTCAGAATCAGAATTGACTGCTCAAGGCTGTCATCCACCCCACGTGATATGTGCCCAAAGTATTGCAAGATTCATCTTGCACAGAGATAGAGACAGGTTTTAACCCCATTTCTTCAATAATCAATCGATTGGTTCATCTAATAGTCTATGGAATGTGCAAGAGCCACCTTCAACACAACGTTGCGTTATGCAACGTATTGCGCGCCTTGAATATACAGGTCACCATATCATATAAAAAATTAAAAAAAACAAGGGTTTGGACTGATCGATGCTTGGTTTTTTCTGAATCCCACCAGATCACTTCCACTTTCCGATTCACTGAAATATATTTTGTTATAATTTTTTATATTATTGCCTTTATTTTACTCTTTGAGTTTGAATTCTTCTTCATGATGTGCCCTGTCAGGTCCCCCCGACGTTGGCAATCACTCTGGCGAAGGCTTCTCTGTCTTGCGCGATACGGAACAGCTCCTCCACACGTCTCATTCCGGTCCAGTCTCTTATATTTCGCAGCCAAGACGTTTGCATTCTCCATAGTGATATCCTGGGAATGATAATCAGGGTGGTTTCCCGTTGCCTTCCCTGATAGGTGTTTCTGTAGGGGTCACCCTCCCTTAGCCGGGGGGGTCCGGTTTTATGGCGCCGGACACTCGCACATTCATCCTCTCCTATCTGCTATGGCACTGATGGTAATATGCCAGTGACCACATTGCCCAGGGCTCGCGGGGCTTAAGAGGCCACTCGTGGACGCTAGGAGTAGGACTATTGGTAGTGTTGCTGATGGAATGCAACTATGGCGTTACGCGGTATTTTATAGGCACACATTTTCCGGCAAAACATGTACCACCGCGACCCTACCAAACTTTGAGCCCCTTTGAGTTTGAATAATTTAATTTATTACTAGTTATTTATATGCCTTCATAAGCGCTCGAAGTGTTGCATTAATTGGCAACGAAAAAATAATCCTTCTTTAATGTATGTAGAAGTCAATTAATTACATTACATGTCTTTTCTAATTCTTTGTATTGATTTTCCTCAAAAAAAAAATTATTTTGAAATCTCACTACTTAATAATGAATTCAAAATATTGACTAATAATTTTTCGTGTTAATAAAATAAATTATTAATGCTTAATTTCTTTAATTAAAAATATATTAACGCTTTCCTTTCTGTTCTTGTGTATTTTTTTGTGGCCTAACATACATTGTACATTTAAACATAATTTTATAAATCGTTTTCTTATGTGAATGAAATATTTGTACCATAATAATTTATTGTAATAATTCATAATAAATTCATATAAAAATCTGTTTTCTTTTTAATACAAACGCATTGAAAATAAAACACTGTTATACTTATAACAAATAAAATGGTTAAAAATAGAATTATATGTATGTACTTGAAACTTCTGATAAAGTTATCGTACGGCACCGGTACAAAGAACTGTAAATATAGGTGGATGGCTGCTGCGCAATGCTCGGAGAATTCAGGTCAATTACAATGGCTAGATCGTTGAAAAGGTAGCGGGGTGAAGAGATTACTCTTATGGCAGGTTGTAGCAGGTCTCAAGTAAAACACAGTAGATAGTGTGAACTGAGAATAAGTGAATTTATTTGGTTTTGACCCTTCTTATGAACAGCCGATTGCTCATCGTAAACGCCATTATCCGCTACTGCATGCGCTCACACCTTGCAAAATATCACAATTTTCGGGAGTTTGCGCGACGCAGAGGCCAGCCGGCCAGCGATATAGTCTCGAAGACTGTCCATAGGTCTACATTTCCATTGCGGTCGCGACAACGCACGGACCCAAACATAAATATTTATAAAAACCAAACAAATATATTAGTACAAATATCAAAATATAACAAGAATCTATACACATCCAAATCAAACATATTTAGCGGGATGCTTTATTGATACGTCGTGATGATTATGATTGTTTTGTATTTAAAATAAAATACGTCGATTCAGGAATGCGGTAAGTGAGAGTGAACAATCAATGAATAGTAAACAGCAATGAATGGTCAAGTGAATAATAATCTTTATTTGTCGATAAGTAGGTATTTATAGATGTGCGTGAATGCGCCCGCAATATATACTTTATCTCACTCCTGCGCGTGCAGAGGTGTTTGCAGACGTTGCGGATAATATAGTGGGTAGAATATTTATTGGCGAAAACGGTGAGACAACGCGATGCGTTCTCTTTCCACCGTGGAATGTAACGTAAATATTATTTGCGTGTAAACAATATTGATGTTCTGGTATGCGACCTTTGTACATGTCCGAAGGTTGGTTCGTCGGTCGTTGACCGTGCGTGTTGACAATATTTAGGGACGACGGTATTCCCTACACATATATCAGAATTTATATCTCTCATATTTTAGGGTGATGCATACGTCCGATATAGTTACAATAGTACTCCCTTTAGCCGGAGTTTCACTTTCTGCGACTTTAGTTGCCCAGGATTAATCACGGTTTGAATATATAATTAAAAGAAAAATTCCAACATATCGTCAGAAGATCAATAGAAGCCTGACCTCACTTGCATCACCGTCGACCTACGTAACCTGCTTCGAAACTTGTCTGTTTTCCAGCCTGGGTAGCGAATACTCTTCCCATTGGAACGCAGATATTTTTAAAAAGAGATCATATCTGGGTTTTCACTTAAAGCTTATTTAACATCTTGGTTTAAAAAGATTGCCATGCCAAAAAAGCCACCACTGTGTACAATAGAAGTGTAATAAAAACAATACTATCATCATTATAAAAATAAGGCTGTACAATAAGATATTTTGTGAGAGAGATAGACCACATTCACATTTACAACTATTATTGCTATATCTATTGTATAACTTGCCTAATGCCGTGACCCCGAAAATGTAAAAAGACATACTGTGACGGTGAAGTGAAAATAAAACAAAATATTATATATGTGCAGTAGCTACTGCACAACGTAAGTATTTCAATTTTGAAACGTGTGCTATCGAAGTGAAATAAATTAGCAATTGGAAGGTAGGTACTTGCAATATTAAATTAGGTCGTTAATTTTTTTAACACTTGCCGTACGGTGATGGATAGCGAGTGACCATGACTTATATTTTATTTAATTTCTCGAAATATACTGCTTGCAGGGTCTTCATACTTTATGTATTCCTCATCGAAACCTCTATGATTTGAATGATGTCATTAGGAAACAAAACATTCATAGTTAATTCAAAAGAAATTAATGATTTTAAATCGCGAATTGACGAAATGTCAAACACCTGCGTATGACTCATTCTTTTTTGACAGTTCGTATAGCCCCGTTCCAGGGGTTCGTCACCAGTTTTATAATCCTGATTGTTATTTTTTATTTTTATCTGGTATGTTTTTTCTATTATCATTTTTTATCTGGTATGTTATATTGTACCATAACTCTTTTTATAATAAATGTACATTTTATTTATTATTTCATTTTCAAAAATATAATAATTGAGATGGCGGGAAATATCGATGGCGATGATAGCGATTTGGAATTGAAGGCGACAGGCAATATATCAGAATCAGAAGATTTTGTCGAGGTACAGGATGAAGTATATTCTGATTTGGAGACGAGTGAAGAAGACGAAGAAATATTATTTACATCAAAACATGGATTCGAATGAAGTTCATTACGAGTACCACCTCAATCTTCGAGGCATCGGTCGGGTATCAAATATTCTCATCGAAGATTCTGGACTGAGAAATTCAAGTATAAATGTACATTCCATAAAAGATATGTGTTGTCTGTTTGTAAATGAAGAGGTGGTAAAAGTGATGTTTAAGAAACAAATCGTCATTTAAATCGAATTCATTCAGAAAAGAACCAACCAATATCAAAAGGAATATTGCTCGCACCTGGCAGAAATCGAACACGAAAGCTATCTTTGAGTGAATTGTGGATAAGTGAAAGTCTCTTTTGCCAGTCATTTTTCACAACAGCTCTGTCTCGAGATAGATTCATCTATATTTACAGTCATATTCGTTTTGATGATAAAAAAACCCGAGAAGAGAGATATCAGGGTTTTTTCAGATAAATTAGAACCAATTAAGTGGATTTCAAAAATGTTTATGGATATGTGCAAAAGCAATTATTCTCCATCTTCGAATATAACTGTAGATGAACGTTTGGCAAACTTTAGAGAGAATTGTTCATTTCGCGTGTACATGAAGTCTAAACTTGGTAAATATGGCATCAAAATCTGGGTTGCTGCCGACTGCGGCGGCATATGACGCATATCAAATTTACAGGCTTATTCTGGTATGATAAATAATCGTAGAGAGAGATAAATCAAGGTAACTGAGTAGTTATAGAAATGGTTCAACCGCAGTATGCCACGAACAGGAGGATAACCACAGGTATTTTTATTACCTCCATCAAATTAGCCGATAATCTTTTATTACAAGGTTTAACTCTAGCTGGCACGCTTCGAAAAAATAAAAGAGTAATCTCACTTGAATTTATACCGTCTAGAGAGAAAAAAATCCATAGTAGCTGAAAATAAAATACTTGTTTCGTGTGTACCACAAAAAATAAAGCAGTATTATTATTATCCACTCAATTCAATGATGCAGAAATTGATTATTCAGAAAAACAAAAGCCACTAATTATACATCATTATAATAATACGAAAATTGGAGTAGATACGGGAGACCAAATTACTTGAGAGTACTCTTGCCCAAGGTCAACGAGAAGATGGCCTTTCCGTATTTTTATGGAAATTATAGATATGGCTGCATTTAATGCATACCTCTTATGGATAGAGAAATATCCAGAGTGGAAACAAAATAATTAATACCACCGAAAACATTTCATAAGAGAGTGAAGTTTGGAATTGGCAATTCCCAATATCTTAAAAAGGAAAAATAGCAACAACAAGATGCTTTTAATACAGTTTTAACATATTGTGGCGAGTCAATACCCGAAACATTAGTAAATAATATCCTGTTGGCACCCCGTGAGGTCCTCAAAAGAGGAAGTTGTGGGTTTTATTAAAAACATTCGAGAAAAAAAACCAGGCTATTCTGCAAGATTTGTCAAACACCTGCGTGTTTAGTACGTAGAATATAGTAAAAAAAAAAGTGGTTTCATGCCCCAATTGCGATAACTTTCTCCACAGGATTAAACTTTGATTAAATGATATGTTTGTCCTATTTTCAAATTTTCTGTAGTGTTTATATTTTCCAAATTGCATATATTTTATTGATTTGAATTTCGTAATTGTTTATATATAATTTTGAATTTCGTGTTTGTTTATACTATATAAATTTCTCGCCCTAAAACCTTGATTTTTGAATTTATATATTCATTTTATATTTTGTTTATATGTTATTTATTGTCTTTATTCGAATTATGGTTTTATTGCCAAAAAAATACACGCTACATTTTATTGTATAATTTTATGAAAAAAAATTAAAAGGTTGGAAATCTTTTATCACGCATGCGCATTCTGAATGTTGCGCAGACCGAACGACGCAGCGTAAAAATTATATTCTTATAGAAATGTCGCCTTTCTGTTTTAGCTCTTATTTTATCATTTCTTACCTTTATTTTATATTATTCGACATTTTATTACATAATAAAATGATGTTAATAGCTAATAACAAAAAATAACCTAGCAGATTTTGCATCATTTTAATTTGAAACATACATGTTTAGTGTACCCTCAGTGTCCAACACCGTTACTGGCGTAATTTTTTAGCACAGTAAGGGAAGTGTTAAAAGGTTGGAGACCTCTTTTCAGTCATGCGCATTCTGAACGTTGCGCAGACCGAACGACGCAGTGGGAAAATTATATTCCTATAGAAATGTCACCTCTCTGTTTCAACTATTATTTTATAATTTCTTACACTTATTTTATATTATTCGACATTTTATTACATAATAAAATGATGTTTATAGCTAATTAAAAAAAAAACTAATAGATTTTGCATAATTTTAATTTAAAACATACATTTTTAGTGTACCCTCAGTGTCCAACACCGTTACTGGCGTAATTTTTTAGCACAGTAAGGGAAGTGTTAACTAAAAAAATGTTTTGTACTTTATTACAAAAGAAATGAGGAGGTAATATTCAAAAAAGAATATGTCCACCAAATCAGAATGTTGGGAAATCGCAAAAAATATTGTTTGCATTAAAAATATATGACATAATAATTTGTTGTAAAAATCCTTAAAATCGATTAAGGTTACTTGATTTGTTGTTTAAAATCTAACCATAATAATTAAAATAGTTATTTTCGTTTAAAATATGGACCTGATCCTTTTTGAGTGAACAATTCTACTTTAATCTTTTTTGATTCAACAGGTCTGGGACATGATATTTTTTGTTCGATTTCAAAAATATTATACAAAAAATAATTGGGTAGAGTAATTTATTTTTATTTTAATCAAATAAAATAAGTCTGTCTGTCTGTGGCGTTGAAGACATGGTGAGGTGGGGAAGAAGCAGAAGGCGCTTCTGGAGGAATCATGTGGACCGCGTGGAGGACATAAGATTGGCAAGAATCGCTAAGACTGAAAACTCGAACAGCAGGAGATTACTAGGAAGGCCGCCGAGAAGGTGAAAGGATAGTTAGATGTCATCATCCCAGGACAGCCCACCGTCACAAACAGGTCATACGACCTAAACCAAGAGGAAGAAGAAGAAATAAAATAAGTAAAGTGTTACAAATTAAGAAGAAATATTACTTAAAAACTATAAATATATGTAGGTAGATAAAGATGTATTAGGTCCTTACATATAAAATTGGCGTTTTGCCGTACTGGCAACTTTGATCTCAAATATCTTCTCTTTGGTTAGGAATTTCAAATTCAAATTTATACAGCTATTTACTCAAGTATTTGTGTTTCGAAAATTATAATTCATTTGTTTTTTCCTCAATTGTTTTTTTTCTTTGCGTCACTCAGTTTACAAAATGGAAAACTTGAAATATCGCGTTATTTACGAGTACGAGTTCCACCGTGGCACCAGTGCTGCAGAAACGGCTCGAAGGATTAATGATGTGTATGGCGACGGTGCCGCAAAAGAAAACACAGTGCGTTTTTGGTTCCAACGTTTTCGTTCTGGAAATTTCGACCTGCAAAACAAGCCCCGTGGACGGCCGGAGACCAAAGTTGATAATGAAGAATTGAAGGCTATTGTGGAAGCGGATCCATCGCAAACCACGTCCGAGTTAGCTGCAGGCTGCGGTGTTAGTGATAAAACTGTTTTAATCCACTTGAAGCAAATTGGAAAGGTGAAAAAGCTTGAAAGGTGGGTACATCACGAATTGAGTGAAGCAAATCAACAAACGCGCGTTGACTGCTGCGTTGCATTACTCAACCGGCACAATAATGAAGGGATTTTGAATCGAATCATTACCTGTGATGAAAAGTGGATCCTGATAATCGGAAGCGCTCATCGCAATGGCTGAACCCTGCCGAACCAGCCAAACCATGCCCCAAGCGAAAATTGACTCCAAAAAAGTTACTTGTGAGCGTTTGGTGGACTAGTGCTGGTGTCGTTCACTACAGCTTTCTTAAATCTGGCCAGACGATTACGGCAGATGTCTATTGTCAGCAACTGCAAACCATGATGGAAAAGCTAGCTGCTAAACAATCGAGGCTGGTTAATCGCTCTAGGCCACTGCTGCTTCATGATAACGCTAGACCACACACTGCAAAACAGACGGCTACCAAATTAGAAGAGCTTCAATTGGAATGTCTAAGACATCCACCGTACTCTCCGGACCTTGCCCCAACAGATTACTATTTTTTTCGAAATTTGGATAACTTCTTGCAAGGGAAAAAATTCAACTCCGATGGGGCAGTCCAAACCGACTTCAAAGATTTTATTGATTCCCGTCCGAATGGTTTTTTTAGTAAAGGGATCGATGAACTACCTATGAGATGGCAAAAGTGCATAGATAGCAATGGTACATACTTTGATTAAATAAATATATTATATTAAAAAAAAATCAACTTTATGTTCCTCCCAAACAAAACGCCAATTTCATATGTAAGGACCTAATATAAAGACATTACACTGCACGTACGATTTAAAATTTAAAACTGACAGTTACTGGTGAACTTGTATGAAGTTAGACACAATCGGAAACCTATGATTGGTCAATTCGGACATGATCTTTTTTGATTGGTTCGAAGCCTGGATAAGATTCTTTTTGAAAAAAATAATTTGCCTGAAAATCTTTTGAAATCATAGTATAAATAGGCCAAAACCCATACGATGGTTGTCGTCAAACAAAGAATACGAGAATTGAATTTTGAATACAAGAGAGCGAGAGGGGAATACTTGGATTCTCTCCGAAAGTATTTCGAAATTTGAATCTCGATGGGTCCGTGATACTGAACGAATTTTAAATACCTAGCTAACAATTTTTGAACCGTTGTAAAAGGGGACGATGTATAAATGATATATATAAACAAATTTTAGATTTATGAATATATATTTTCATAAATGTAGAATTTGTTTTACTTCTGTGAATATTTCACGGTTTGCAACTAGTATATTTATTGCTTATTCTTTCGTAGTGTTCTTATCAAAGTTAGTTCAAAACTTTTAAGGTTTAATGTTTTGTAGTAAAAATGTCACATTTCGTTCGCATGTCACATTTTGATTGGTGTGGTACTATGGTGTACTCGACTGTTCAACAATCTCTTTTCCGAGATTCGTTGCTCGTTCGTTACAATATTTACCTAAGTAAGGAACCCCCATCTAGAAGGTATCCATTTACTGAATCATTGTTCCAAAATATTTTCATGCTATATTTTCCAGGTTTTGATGGCATATATTGTCTGAATGGACATTTTCCATCGTAACCGACTAACTGTTCATCTACAGTTGTGTCCCTTTTTTCTATTTTGCATTGGGTCTTATTTTTTTGTTACACCACTAGCTTAAAATGATTGATTGAGTAACTTTGTAGAGAAAACTTGCAGCCGAAATGGCCAGCAGTTTTAAATAAGGCCCAAAAGAGGAATTAAAGACGGCCCTTCATACAGATAACGGACTCTGATCCACATAGAGCAAAGGAGAGAAAGAGAACACTGTTACAGTTTGAAGTTTAAAAGTAACTTCACTACTGTCAATGCTACTTCAATCAAAAGTAGCATGCTAACGTGGTTGCCTCTAGGGGTAGTTGTGTATCTGTTGAAAACAAAATAATCTGCCCCAGTAGAAAAAAAATGTGATTTTTTTATTTTATTCATTGAATCAAAAGTTTTTAAATAGCTTCAAAATGATTATATACACATGTATATTAAAATCATTTTTGAAGATATATCACCAAGTGACTTTACAAGGGATATATCGAATTCATATGGACTACTGTATACAAATAACATGGTAGTGTCAAAGGAGAATGAAATGAATGATAAGTGACTTGTATGTTGGTAAGTGAAATGTGAAGAAAAAAACGTCTGACAATGGATATTACAAAAAGGATGAAAGGAAAAGCAAATGCACGACTTGGATGAATAATGAAAGATTAAAATGACTTGAAAAATTCTGCACTGTGGGATATTTAGATATTATATAGATATACTCTCAAGAGATATTGAATGGCGAGTTGCAATTAAGGTTCTCATCTCTCCCGGATTTTCGAGAGTTTCCTGGAATCAGAATGGAATGAAATTCCTGTGTGTTAGTTACACAATAACTCTCCCTTCGCTTGACCATTTTAAACTAATTGAATGGAATAGCTTAGGCAACTTTTTACCTAATGACAGAAATTTCCTTTAATATAAGTGTCTAGTTTTTGTTTTGCAAACAAGATCTTGAAAAAATGAATTTCAATAAAAGATAAATATAATAAAAAATAACTATTGTATAACACCATATCAGTAATAAATTAGTCTAAAAATTATTACTTTTGATTAACAAAGTACTCCATATAGTAAATATTAAATATTTTACCACTTATCCATGCTATTGACAAAACATTTTCAATAACTGAGATAACCTGACTCCATATGCCTTGCTTCAAAACGATAACGAAAAAAAAAGAAATATTTCTACAAATGGGATTTTGAAGCAATTTTAGAGAGGAGACATGTGATATAATATTTCTTGAATTATTGAAAAAGTTACACGATTTTGTAATAAATTTTATGTGAAATAAAAACTTAAGAAAATAAATATCATTCATGATGAAGCAGTATCTCCTATCCTACAACTAAGATAAAATTAAGTCAATTGAATGTTAAAAAACACAATTTATTTCATTCATTACAGTACCTCTCGAGTATCTGAATTGATCGAGATATAACATTGTCGTCGGCCCCAGTAATCAAGCTTATAGTTAAAACCTTCCTCTCCTGTGATGTGTAACTACAACACATTGCTTCTAAAAACTTTAATATCTCTATAAATATAATAAATACTGGGTTCAGATTTTAGGTATTCCTCCGTAATACATTTACGCATTGAATGAAAAAAATAATATTTATAATAATTAACACTTATCGGCCACATCAGAGATATTTTGTGAAAATCGGAAATAAATTCACCAATACAATCAAACGTGTACCAGTGTGTGATGTAGGTATATTCATTCTAAAAAACTGCTATGGGTGAGGAAGCGATGCTATTCAAGTCTCACTCTCACTCTACTTTGGTATATGGGAATGCAAGAAATTGAATCTCAGTTCGTTCGCTTCTCTTGCTTAGTAGCCAGCGAGCTTTCGTTCGAGGTGGTCGCTTCGCCCGTTTTTTGAACATGGTCCGATGTTTTTTTTTCATGTTTTCAGCAATTAAATTTCAATTATTATCACTTTTGACTTAAAATTTAATTATTTCAAGCGATTGGCTATAAATATTCTTATTTTTCCGATTTTAAATCGCTTATTTTTACATGTGCATTGATATGTATTGAATACACATCACAGTAACGGGTGGATTTTTTTGTATAGGAAGGGAGAATTAAGAACAACTGGAGCATGCAAATAACTCACAGATCGCCATTACACTTTTTGGAAATGGTACAGCACTTAGACTGGCAACAACGCTTGCGTAGTGCGTGTAAGTATTGTTACCAAATGAACCAGACTGGGGCCTCATTTTTTTGATACCATCATGAATCAATCTCCCAGGTGGAAGACCAGCGTCTTATTAGGTCACAGAGGTCGCCACAATTCAATAAAATCCTTCAAGATAAAATATTGCAGTAGATTGAAACCTACTTATTTTGCTGGTTATAGCAACACCCAAGTAACCAGTGATAGTATGAAGTTTTTTTGTATCTTATAAAATTAAGGCTGTAGAGGATTTGAAAAACTGTTTTATTATGATGATGTATCTGTAAACACAAATAATTTTATTAGCTTATTAAACTGTATGGAGTTACTTTATAATAAAAAATCACATAACTTACTTGGATAATAAAGTTAATTATCTCAACTCAAAGAAGGGAAAATTCAATTTGAAAAAACAAAGCCAGTGTTTAAGCGCAATGCAAAACAAAAATTTTGTGTGGCCAAATATTAAATTTCTATTATAAATTTGAATAGTACTCATAAGGTGTTATGCATATTTTCTTCTTTTGTGTGGTGCTAATGCATTAACACTCAGAAAATATAAATAACTATAGAACGATAAATAGAAAATACAATTATATTATATATGGTTAAGGCAATGATACAGTTACTCTAAGAAAATAGTACTAGCAGCTAATAATTTTCAATTTCTACTTTACTAAAATTTTTAATTTAAACCATTTTTAAAACTAAGCTGAAATTAGATACTTATATAATATTTTTTTCATCACTGAATAATTTTTCTTATTAACTATAAATCTCGAAATTAGTATAACATTATAATTTATCGTATTGCGTGTTATACTAGTATAAAGGTTTTACACTATGGCCCGCGACATGATTAAATGATAAGATAGGACTTTATTAACATATAATGATAAGACATGTTTTTTAAATATGGCAACTACACGCGGCACATGCGCTTGGCGCGCTTTTCCCTGCTGGCCTGTCCGCTCGGCCCTCTGAGTAGTTTCGCTGATGGCGGCGGACGGCGCAGCTGTCAGTTTATGAAATTTTGTAAACGCAATGATACGATTTGCGTACGGGCGCGGTGATGTTATTTTAATTTAATTCATATATTATCTTCTTTTCATATCAGTTGCGTTTTAGATATCGACGCACGCTCGATATTGTTTTGTTTATATTTTTGCTTTGTGCGGTTTATTTACAAGAGAGTTTTAAGTGAACTATGGTACTATCAATTGGATTCCAGTAAAAGCGTTTAGTGCCAGTGCCTTACTGGAATTCAGGTGCGTTGTTTCTGCTAAGATAAGGTAAACAAACTTTATTTTTCATTTCGCAATGAATAATATGTTTGGTCGTCCATTCTAATCTGTCTTATTAAAGATGGGTCAGTCACATACTAGTACTGACAATAAAAATGACATTTATTCTGGAAAACTAGAGAACTTGGTAGGACGTGTTAAATTCTATTTCATTTTTTTAATCACAGATTATGCACCTTAAACATTAATTTGTCGTAAAAAAACAAAAATGACAAAATGGAATTTAATTTCTGGACTGTGGATTAGTAACTTTTTTTTTAATATTGACTCAAAATTCCAAGCGTGATTTTAATTTTATGTTTTTTTTTTAAATAAACTGTGGTGTAATGATTATTTTAATTAAAATTGTATGCCTTTAAATGTACTTAATTGTATAAAGAATTTTAGAAAAGCAGGTATTAACATTAATATATAGTGTTTTTTTTAAATATACATAATACAAAACCATAAGGAAATGGATCTCTATTGTTGAATATTTTCACACTAAAATACTTTTCAACACTTGAAATTCGATGTTTTTAATTTTTTCTTTAAGAATAATTTTCCAACGATTCCTGGTAATTTAATGTTCTTTTCCGATGACAGTTGCCATTTAAGTTTGACACTTAAAATATTGATCTGTTTGGTTTAACTTTTTTTACGTTTTATTTGTATAAAATCGAGAAACTGCATCGTAATTCACATACAATATTTATCTAGTAGAAATTTTATGTCCGTGTCAAAAACCAAACTTAAGCAAATAAAAATTCGTCTAACATTACTTAAAATGTATCAACAAAAAACAATGAAAAACAAACTGTATTTGATATATGTACTGTTATAGTTTGTTCTTCAGCGGTTCCTGTAAATAATGTAACAAATATTTTTCACGGTATTGAAATAATCTTATGGGAATCTCACAAGAATCACATTTATTAACTTTCTCGAGGCGGCTTAGAGCAAAAATCTGTTGATCCGATATCATGCAACATTATTAAATTTTATCAAATTACACAATACATCGTTAACAGAATTTTGGTGTAACGGAAGAAATTCTCAAAAATAATTTACCAGTGACCTCACCTCGATTATAATCTGTTTACGAATTGTTTTGAAAGATTTACTGCTATTGGAAATTGTCAGTTTAGATAGTTATATGTGAATATGAAAAGAATAAAAATCATTTATCGGCATATTATACAGACAATTATGAAAAAAAACTAAGGTATAATAATTTAATTATTGGAATCGTAAATTTCAGACATAGCTAATGGTTTGATAACTTAATCGAATCTGAATTGTTTATGACTCGCCGAGGGTTTCAATTATTTTTGTTTATAAACTCAGATATACATATACACTCTCAGCTATTTTTTGTCCTATCTATACATATTTTCTTTGATCTACCTTTTTCATTTTTTTTTTCAGAGTTTATTGATCATATGAATTTCTTGCTTAGCTTTATCATACTAACTTTTTGAAAATCTTTTAAATTCTCGTCTTTTAATCTGATTTTTAATTGTTTTCAATGGAATACAATGTTGACAATCCGAATTCATAGCCCAACCTTAACATTGAATCCTAACTATTTTTATTGGAGATATTAATATTTGAATTTTGTTGTAGTTTTCTTAAATGTGGTTTTATTGCCTCACTTGAAAATTTGGAATGTATGAGGTTCCTACTCTAAATACAAATCATTTAAGTATATAAATTAGTCAAAATGATCATTGTTTCGAAAGAAAGTTTTCGTGAATGTGCAAAATTGACAGGTCATAAAAAAAATTCTGCTGATATTCTTAGAAATATGAGTTTACAAAGAAAGAAAAAAATATTTATGTTTTATAGTCTTTTTATAAAGTTTACTTTTAGCTCTTTACACTTGACTATGACTCTTCGAATCCAGCAAAGGTAAAAACATAAACTAAGTTGTCTTTACCCAATTCAAAATCCCGCTCTCACTGTACAACCCAGGATGGGTTTGATATTTCTTCAAGATCTGTCGCCACTTCTGTATGTCTACGAGATATTTCCTTCTCAGTTCGTCCTTTCCAGGGCACGACAAACAGCCTCCTCTCAATCGAACCATCGTAATTTTAACTAATTATTGAAAAAAAAATCTGCCTGTTTAACGCATGTGTCATCCCGATCCTCATATACGGCTGTGAATCTTGGCATCTCACCAAGGCTCAGGAGCGCAAGATACTTGGTTTAGAAAACAGGTGTCTCAGGAGGATATTGGGAATCAGGTGGTTTGACCACATAACAAACGACGATATACGCCGGCGCACCCGGCAGGGGTCTGTCGTCTTTGTAATTCGGGAGAGGCGATGGTTCTGGCTGGAACATGTTCTGAGAATGCCCGATGATAGTTGGCCGATGAGAGCGCTGTTTTTCTGTCCATTGGAGTCCCGACGGCCTGGAAGACCCTCTCTCACGGTGTACCGTTCCTATGACAAGGAAGTCATAGCGTTAGGAATGTCGTGGAGGGAGATTACCAACACCGCCCAAAACCGCTCTGAATGGAGAAGACTGGTGGCCTCCCTATGCTCCCTTGTGGAGATTTAAAAGAAGGGTGAATTGAAATTGAATTGATTGAAAAAAATATATTCAAACTATCCCATGTCATTAAATACAGACATGGATAACTATGGATTGAAATATTCAGTTTACAGTACAAAGGTAAAATATTTATGAATGTAAAATATAAACACAAAACTAGTTACTAAGACGTATTATGAATAAAATAAAGAGGCTTATTATTACTGCTATTATGTGTTTCTTTTATATTTTTTCCACTTATAAAACGACTGTTAATTTTTTAAGCTTAATCAGTTGAAACTTTAAAGTGTCTAAAATTGCCATATTTTAAAATAATTTTTATTTTATTGACTTATGTTATTCCATAGTGACTTAAATTTTGTGTTACAAATCATCCTAGTTTACGTGGGTTGCCTGTTATAATTTTTTTTTTCATGAAATAGTTAAATATTGACATTCATTTTATTTTCTTGATAGATAGATCTATGCTGTGTCTCTATGAACTGTAAGAAATATAAAAGCTAGTTAAATGTACAAAACTCTATGTAGCTATTATGTACAAGTACAAAATACGTACGAAATAGCGAATTGTACGAAAATCGAATGTACAAAAGTCAAGGACTGCCTATATATTTTATTGGAATAGTACATATATTTTTTTTAATTATTCAGTAAAAACGCGGAAAACAAATCAAAATCGAACACAACACGGATTATGTGCCTATTTAACGTTGGAAAAGATACTGTATTTATTTTAACACTCGCTTTCAAAAAAACACTTAGGCCGAGGTCACACCAAAGTGATTCGTTAGGTGCTAAACTAGGATTTACGTAACTCATATACTAGGTGACTTTATCCTTGGCCACACCAAAGTGCTACGCACAAATTCATTTGACAGTTGGGAGCGGTTAAGTCAACACACGATGCCACTTTCAAAATTAACCAATTTCATTACAACTTACCTTATCTTTATTTACTTCCTGTGCAACTTCATTCCAAAGTGATTTTATTACAGGTACATTTTTGTATAATTTGCTCGATGGATTCCACAAAGGCTCCCTTTTATACACAGCTGTTATTAAAACTTCCGCCATCTTGTAAAATCACGGTGACACAATAAAATTAACCAACACGTCTGTTCGTTAGGAGATTCACTCGGTGACTAATTGTCACGTGGCGCGAAGCGTGCAGTGTGGCCATTGCGATAGTATGCGGTGAGTTGGTTCGCTAGGATATGTCGCCTAACTCGCAGCATAGCTCTAAGCATCAAGCGAGGCTCCTACCTGTGTGGCCGAGACCTTACTGTTGATTGGTTCAACACAATCAAAACCTACAGCGCTTCACAAAAATTACAAAAAATGCTAAGCATATTCAATCTCCTTTTATATAATTTACCTTATGCTGTAAAGCCGAAAATGAAACAAAACATACAGTGGCCGTGAAGTGAAAATGAAAAAAAAAAAAAAACATGCAGAAGCTAATGCTTGACATAAGTATTCCAATTTTGAAACACACGATATCAAAGTAAACCAAGTCGGCAATCGGAAGGTAAACGCATGGATCCGTCCCATTAGGGAAATACAAGCGCGCGGCTTCCATAAAGGTTGAAGTTATTGTTTATTTTTATTTAGCTGTCGCTTCGATTGATTATGAAGTATCATGCTGATATGAGGTGGAATCCGTCGAATATGTTGATATTGTTTGGATGTTTATAAAATATATATGTTGCAGGATCCAAGACAAACTAGTTTGGCCTAGGCCGAACTAGTTTTTCCTAAGCGTGTTAGGATAAAGTAGTTTGGCCTAGGAAATATTACATATCATTCAAGTTTTGTTATAGTGTTTACTTGTTATTGCATGGCAAACTCTGGTGGCACTTCGAGTATGGATTTCTTTTTACATAAACACCTGTTCGGTGTAAAGTTTTTATTGCATTTACACCTGAAGAAGTCTTGACCAGTCCCGATGGAATGCTTAATTGCTGCACTTCTTAAATAAATCTCTTTCTCTTGATCGATTTCCTCCTCTTTTAGGAACTTATTTGCGCAGATGTCAAATTTCGTCCTGAAATTGTAAAAAATAACAAACCAATCGACAATTATAATATGAATAAAAATAATGGTTAGTAAATATATTACAGAAAATTTAAAAGGCTGAATAATATTACCTGAAGTACATTTTCTGTAGAACGCCGTATTTGGTCCCAAGCCAAAATACGCGGTACTACGTTCCGAAAGACCTTCTACAACTGAAAGAGATAACTAGTTCCTAATTGAGTGCTGCACTCGTCATGGCTCAGGACCGGGATAAGTTGAGGCGAATCATCCGCCAAGTTCCATATTTATCAGGGAACCACGATTTTCAACCATGAGAAAAACGACTAAGAAGAATGGTATGCCATAAAATCTATCATAAATACGAGTATGTAGCAAAATTGTTTGGTGACTAAGGGCCTTAAGAGTATAAAATTCAATGTCAACCAGTAGTGATTTGATAATTGTGTCACATTGGTTTACTTTGAATACATAACACGAATAGGTAATATCAACAATGTATGGCCCGTCATTATGCGTAAAGGACCTAACCCACATTTTACCTGTTTGAAATAATTGAGGAAATATCCAGCTGCTTTGTATAGAACATTTTTAGGACGGAATTAAACTATAATATATAGTAATAATAATAAGTATAGGTTTATTGATAACAACATAGTATGTACATAATATATTTAAATATACTTCAAGAACACATAAATTGCAGATAATGCATTTAAGACAGAAGCTATCAAAAGGTCTGGGCTAATATAATAACATCCCCTCGGCCAAGATACACCCCACCAATATAGGGGGAGCCCAGCCACGGAGACACCAGATGTTTTCAGCCCGCACCCTTGCACATGTAGAATAAGAAGGAAAAAAAACAGAAAATAAATAGATGGCAGAAAAATAAACAAATCCACAAATACCGAATCAGATTAATTCAAACAAACAAATAAAGGTTCCTTGATAGCAACAGTGTGTCCATATATCATATATAATAAACTCATCCCGAGTATCGCACATACATCTCAAAACAAACTGTAGAAAACACATTTAAGATTGAAGACATTAAAAGGTCAGGGCTCATCCCACAAAGATTCCCCCGGCCGAGATACACCCCACTAATGTAGGGTGAGCCTAACCGCAAGGACATCGGGGGGCTTTCAGCCCACACCCGCGTATATCAAGATTAAAAAAAAAAACAAAATATATGGCAGAAAACAAAATAAAAAGTAAACCCACATATACCACCTCAGGTTAACTGTCAGCAAGAACGAAAAAAAGAAGTAAAGTTATGGTGCTAGAAAAGTGTGAAAGAGCAATGAAAGTTTAGAACTAGTTAAGGAATTCTATTGTACTATTCGGGTAGTATTATCTTAATGATGGAAGAGTTACGTGAGATATAGAACGGCGTGTAACTATAGGAAACAAGGTCAATGGGACACTAAGACATATACTGGAACTGACCGATATCAAATATTGTTAATATGATAGTGCACAACAATATTTAAATACCGACTTTGAGGTATATGAAGGTGAAACGTCGATTTGGAACAAGACTGAAAGAAGTCAAATAAATACTATAGAAATACGTGCACTAAGAAGAAGAAATGGGGTAACAATATCATATATAGCAGTATACGGAATGAAGTGATTAGGAATGAATGTGAACTTAAGACTGATGTGTTGAGTAAGTTGAAGAAGAGCACTCTGAGATGTTTTGGACACATAGAACGAATGACTAACAAAACAAATATACAGTGCAGATGTGAGTGGAAGATGTGGTAGAGATGGTTGGATCAAGTCGATGATATTTTGAAAGAAGGAAATTTAAAAAGTAGGAGTTTTATGAATATAGAAGAGGCGAAGATGTGTGTTGCGATAGGAAAGTCTGGTGCTATCTCCTCTCTGCCTACGGCGGAATTGTATGTAACTAAACTATAAAATACCCATTAAAATGGCTTGATATTTTTGCACATATGGGATTGAGATATGCTTAAGTATTAGGTATTTCAAAAAAACAAAAAAATGTTTTGTGAGTTGGTTCCTTCTTGCATATGCACGTCCATATAAATAACATGAACGTATATATTCAAGAAAAATCCAACCCACATTCTACCTGTTGTATCGACAAGTACGGACTTGTATGAAGTTTACTCAACATTTTCATGTTGTTTATAGTTGAGGCATTAACGTTGTGGAGGTTTAAAGACATTGTAATTTATTTTTATCAAACACTGTTTATTCCACTTTTTTGTGACGGTATAACCCTACCGGTTTCAAGGCTTTCACCTCATCTTCAGGGGAGCGCAAACAAGACTAAATGCTGTTCGAACTGGTACCGATATACACGCGTCAACGGTTGGAGGCTGGGGGGTGAGGAAGGCTTGGGATAATTTCGGCCAAGAGCGGAGAGATTTTGGGGAAATAACTGTTCAACAGATGTTCCGATCGGTGTACTGATTTAGAAATTTCTAGGGCCTCTAATCTGTCCAATTTATCACCGATCGGAACATCTGTTGAACAGTTATTTCCCCAAAATCTCTCCGCTCTTGGCTGAAATTATCCCAAGCCTTCCTCACCCCCAGCCTCCAACCGTTGACGCGTGTATATCGGTACCAGTTCGAACAGCATTTAGTCTTGTTTGCGCTCCCCTGAAGATGAGGTGAAAGCCTTGAAACCGGTAGGGTTATACCGTCACAAAAAAGTGGAATAAACAGTGTTTGATAAAAATAAATTTCAACATTTTCACGTATACATCATCTGGGGGTATTGGTATGTAGCAATTTCTTTCAACCAATCAGGTTTGTTTGAAATATAAGTAAATATACAAAAGTATTAATGCAGTAAAATGTGTATTTTTGCAAAAAATTATCCTGCTGGACATGGTTTAATATTCATTACCCTTTCCCTTCCGGTGCTAAAAAATCGTGCGTTCCGGTGATATGTATTCAATACACATGTAAAAATGAGCGATTTAAAATCGGAAAAATAAGAATATTCATAGCCAATCGCTTTAATTAATTAAATTTGATGTCAAAAGTGATAATAATTGAAATTTAATTGCTGAAAACATGAAAAAACATCGACCGACGTTCACAAAACGGACGCGGAGACCACCTCCTATGAATGCCCGTGAGCTACTGAGACGGGACTCGGAGCACTAACACTGTGTATGTTATACCTCGGAGGAAGAAACAACTGTGAACTGAGATTCTATTTCTTGCATTCCCATATACCGAAGCAGAGTGAGAGTGAGACATGAATAGCGTCGCTTGCTCACCCATAGTGGTTTTTAGAATGAATATACCTATGTCACACACTGGCACACGTTTGATTGTATTGGGGAATTTATTCCCGATTTTCACAAAATATCTCTGATGTTTTCGATAAGTGCTAATTATTATTAATATTATTTTTTCATTTAATGCGTAAATGTATTACGGAGGAATACCTAAAATCTAAACCCAGTATTTATTATATTTATAGAGATATTAAAGTTTTTAGAAGCAATGTGTACTAGTTACACATCACAGGACAGGAAGGGTTAAAAAATATGTAATTAGCACTGTAACTTGAATGTATGGAAGTGGAACAAAACTGAAAAAGCAGAATACATGTTGTATAAATGCGTACACTTAGAAGAATACTTGGGGTGACAATGATTGAAATGATTAGGGATGAATGTAAGCTTAAGTGTGAAAAAGATCACTCTAAGATGGTTAGAATGAATTAATGAAGATAGACTAACAAAACAAATATACAGTGTAAATGTTAGTGGAATGTGTGGCTGAGGGAGACCAAGGCAAGTGTGGTTGGATCAAGTCTATGATGTTTTGATAGCGGGACATGTAAAGTCTAAAAAATCGTAGGAGCTGTATGAGAAGGTGTATGTATGAACAAGAGGCGAATGATGAATGTTTCGTGATAGGAAAGTATGATGCTCTTTTCTCTCTGCTTACCCCGACAAGGACACGACGTGGTGGTGTTATGTAGATACACGTATATAAAATATGTTTTAACTTGCTTGAAATTTATGCACATACGGAATTGAAATATGCTTATTCTTTAGTTCAAATAAACAAAAAAAATGTATTTTGTCGGTTGCTTCCTTCTTGCATATGCAAATCCATATATGTAAATAACATGGATGTATTCAAGAAAAATCCAACCCACACTCTACCTGTTTGATCGGCAAGTACGAATTTATTTAACATTTTCGCATAATACATACCTACATGTTTGGTACTTTTGGACCAATCAGGTTTCACAATTGAGGGTATTTGTTTGACATAATATATAAGCAAATATCCTTTATATGTAAAAATATTAATTTAGTCAAATATGTATTTTTTGCTTAAATTTGTCATCTAGACATGGTATAATTCATTAAAAATTATGAATTTAGTTAGTACCATGGATCTTCCTCGAATAAAAACCAGAGGAAGGCCAAAGAATTCATGGGTGGTGCAAAAATATAACCTGATGCAGAGGCACGGCCTGGGGGACGTAGCCCGGGACAGAAGAGCATGCAACCTGAGGACGAGGAGAGCTGACCCCAACAGTCTTCGCAGACAATGAGTTGGGATGGAGCCAGGGAGAAGTTAGTACCGTATTAGCCCGAATATAGGCGAGGGTTTTATTTAAAAAGGCGACACGTAAATAGGGGGGTCGCCTTATATTTGAGTCACAAACATAGTGGGTAACAATAAATGAGTGTGTTCAAAATGCGTCATTGTTTACACATAACCTGTGCGTAGTAATTTCTGACAGTTTTTGAGGTGTTTTTTTTGTACTGTGCTTCGTTTTGCATCTTTGCTACCTAAAAAAATATTATGACTGACCATATTGAAAGACGAGGAGCTCGAATGAATCAAGGAATACGCAGAAGCTATGATATCCAATTTTAAGGTTATGGTGGTGCGTGCTGCAGAAGCAACCAACAACTGTGCGGCTGCCAGACAATTTGGTATCACGGAAAATAGTGTTAGACGTTGGCGTTCACAAAGACACGACTTGATGAATGCACATTCCTCAAGAAAAGCATTCCGGGGGTCTAAGATAGGACGATTTGAATCGATTGACAGGAAGGTAGCAGAATACGTCATGGAAATACGCGATAAGGGGTTCCCCATAACAAGAGAAGCATTGCAGTTGAAAGCTCACGAAATTGCAAAAAAAAAACGAAAATATACCAGAAGATAATTTTAAAGCCAGCATGGGCTGGTGCAGGCGAATGATGGTTCGATATGGGTCGAGTTTGCGGTGACGTACAACTTAAGCGCAGAAATTATAATGGTCAGGGAAATGTTTTTTTTTTTCTCTAAAAAGCAGATTAAAAAATAGGGGTCGCCTTATATGGTAATTAGGTTCGCCCTATAGTCGGGCCAATACGGTACAATAACATTGTAAGCTAGAAAAGCTGTCAATAAATAATCTCCACTCAAAATCGTTGCAGAGAAATAAACAAATTTTAGATGAAAATATATATTTAAGTAATGATACGAAGAAATTATCTGAAAAAAATACATATGATTCGAAACTCACAGCTGACACGAAACGCGTTCCAGGGACTTGAAATGATTAACTATGAGTTGCAAAATAAACGGAATATTGTATTTAACCCTCCGTCAGGCGCAATATATTTTGCAATGTCATCAGACGCTACCCATCTTTCAGATCTAGTAAACAATTTGTAAATTTCACAAACATACGGTTAGTTAAACACGAAAACACTTTTTCTTAAATCATTTAATTATAATTATATAGAAGGCAACATAATTTATTTTAAAACATCAAGAAGAAAAATTACCTTCGTGACCAAGTGTTGTGCGATAACATGTTTCACAAATCATGATAAACATATTCCAAATAGAAGAAGACATTCACACATTTTTTTATTTATCGAACACTTCATTGTAAATTCAATTTGGCGGGCTTATCCAGGCAGCAATCTTTTCCAACTAACCAGACAAAAGTAAATGAACGAAGTTATACTCGTATAGTCGGAAAAAAATATTCATCTTTATGGAATTTATGAACACAATAAAAGTTCAAGTGAGGTATCGTCTGTCAAAAGAAAATGAAGGGATAGTGGAGAGGAAAGGAAAATCTAAACGAAACAAGTTTTATATTTCTGACTAGAAATGAATAGTTTTTTTCAGTCGCGTCTTAAAGCATGGCAAAGACGGAGCGAGTCTAATATTGGTTTGTAAATGGTTCCAGAGTTTCACTGCATGGGCAGTAAAGGATGGCGTAAAAAAAAAAGAGCGGTGAACTGGGAACGCCAATAAACAATCTCTGTTTGAACGAGCGTAGCGCAAAGTCCATGATCGGAAAGACGCTGACAATTTTCGGCGAGATTAGAGGGGGCGGCGCGATAGTTAAGGATATTATACAATATAGATAGTGTGTGAACTTGGTGTATACCATATTTCTCACGTCCAACCAGTTCACCGCCTTCTGGTATGAAGTGAAATGATCGTACTTTCTCAGGTTAAAAATAAATTAGACAAACATTTTTAAAACGTATTTTTTTTTAATTGTTTTTCATTTCATTTTATATAACGAACTTTCTTTTGATATGTATACTTGAAGCATCTTTTCCTCTGTATATAATGACAAGTAGATATTTAAATTTTATCTTGTGATGGAAAATACAATTTATGTAGTATTGCTTCAGCTAATCGGACGCAACTAATCCCACATATTATACGTGCATTAAGTCCGACAATACAGCACTGAATGAACAAGCCACAACTTGTTTGTGTAGAGGGCTGTGGAGGTGGAAGCTACCGGAGTTATCAGGCCCTTCAAGAAACACAGCCACAGTAGAATTGAAAAAGAATCCTAGTTCATCTGACGAATTCATTGCACTCGATGGAGGGTTTAATAGGTTAAACAATCGGTTACCAGTTGTTTTGACATTTTTAAATCTAATCAGTTAACAGCATAAAAAATGTATAATGTTAGAGCGTGCTCTAAAAACTTTTATAACGTTATTTTAAGAATTAAAAGTATGTTATTTTTTAAATAGAATCAGTCGCAGCACTTCACAAACAGCCGAGCTGTAAGGCGCGCTGCTGTCTTGGAACGACTCACAACATATGCTGGTTTGTAATTTATTTTTAACAAACACTGTTTATTCCACTTTTTAAAAAAGTGGAATAAACAGTGTTTGTTAAAAATAAATTACAATGTCTTTAAACCTCCACAACGTTAATGCCTTAACTATAAACAACATATGCTGGTTTATTCGAACATCGGGACTACATGCTGTGGGCAGGACCTGATCGATGCGAATGATAGATCTTTGTTATCTTCTTCTGGAAATTCTCCCGTAACGTCGGACCTTAAGTCTGTCGTCGTAACTATTTTTTTTTACATTCAGATGTGTCACCGCCGGAAGAGTCTCTTTGTGTAGTCCCTTCTTCGTTACTACGTGATGTCGCGCTCATAAGAAATAAAGAAGATTTCGATCTTCTATAGATCGTGCTGAACGGAGACTTTGCCCCCCGGAACAGCGTGGATGGTAGTGGGATTGGGTTAAAAAATAAATAACAACTCTGAGAACCGCTATCACAGCAATTAATCGTACTTAAAATGACACGGGATGATAAATTATTATAGAAAACCCCGAGTGCATTATTAACCACTGCATCCCGTAAGTGGCCTCCTATTGTCATCAGGCTTTTTTATTTTAAGTCTTGGCGTTAATTGAAGTGTAAAAATATGTATGCATTAAACCACTGGTTCCCGAATTGTGCGCCACGGCACTTTGGGGCGCCGCTACTGGATAACAGGGGTGGCTTGAGATGCATGGCTGCGTGGCAACGCAGTGGACTTCCATGCGGGGAAGGTCGTCGGTTCGAACCCCGCGCTATACTACTACCCTCGAATGATATAGGCATTTTTTTCGCCTAGCATTCGGGGGTACAAGGGTACCTATGACTTCGGTAATATGTATTCTTTAGAATTAAAAAAAAGAAAACACATGCTGGTGTGTTCTGATCGTCTCACTTCGGTGTGCCATCGGATACAGTACAGCGATGTGGCTGGTGAGTTTGCTGGTGTGCAACGTTTCCTCATTAAAAACAAACCACGGCAAAGCTTAGCTTTCCAACTGAATTGACGTTGGAATGACGAGGATATCATCGACTACGAGGCACAGTAACGACGACGACAGGGACATCACGGAATATTCCAATATTTTCACTGAAATGGGGTAAAGCTGGGTTTTCTGCTGTCGATTTGATAAAAAGTAAGTATCGTGCGGAAAACAACGTGAATCAGGAATGAGGGTGACTGTCCTGTTTTATTCCAGGATTTGAACAGGCTCACTAATTTATTTATTCAATTATGTATTTCAAAATATGTTTTATTAAAAAAAATGTTATTTATAACCTTTCCTTCCCTGTGTTGGGTATCTTCTACACGTTGCTTCTAATAACCATCAATATCTCTATAAATATAATAAATACAAAGTTAAGATTTTAGGTATTCCTCCATAATATATTTACGCATTGATTTAAAAAATAATATTAATAATAATCAGAATTTATCGACTACATCGAGGTGTTTTGTAAAGATCGAAAACAAATTCGCATTTAAACGTTGCGGGTGCCTCGTCTTGACGATAGGTGAATAGTATGCGGGAAGCGCGACACTATATTCGCATCTCACTCTTGCATACTAGACTGAATTGCGAGGAGCTGAATTGTCTCAACGTCGCAAGCATAAGCGTAAGCGCCGGGGTATGCGACTGACGTTCCGCGCCACTAGTAGCTTCTAGGCTTGCAAATAGGTTAGACGTACGCCCGTTCCGTGAGCGTTGCCAGATGGTGTTTTAATGTTTTCAGCAAATAAATCTCAATTATTATAATTTTTAACTTCAATTATAATTAATTAAGGGGATTATCTATGAATGTTCTTATTTTTCCGATTTAAAATCGCTAATTTTTTATTACGTACTCACTACCCAATACCGGAGCACGCGTATTGTTTTTATCACCGTAAGGGAAGGATTAAATACGTGTTTCATTTATTTTTAACACAACTA
Source organism: Odontocerum albicorne (assembly GCA_949825065.1). Lineage (NCBI taxonomy): Eukaryota > Metazoa > Arthropoda > Insecta > Trichoptera > Odontoceridae > Odontocerum > Odontocerum albicorne. Next base: position 39,345,629 of record OX463852.1, on the reverse strand, counting down.
ACCTAATCGTACCAACATAAGTGCAAATGTTAGGGTACGTTCAGATTTTGGACGGCGTGGAAAAATCTTGATTCACGCCGTGAACCGAAAAGGTTTGGGAACCACTGCAATAAACTAATACACGAACAAGCTTCATTTGTGGATTAAATGGACTGATAATCTACTTCTGCGCAGAGAATCCTCTGTTATTGACAACAATACAAGCGCATATAATGTTACAAAATACAATAAACTCTTCTAAATTATGTACTCGTAAGTATGATGTATTCGTATACCTCACCAAGACATTTGTTCAATGACAAATGATTTTTCACATGGCAAATCAGAGACGGATTCGTTGTTGCAGAAATATTTTTCCGATATTTCAATTTTACTTTCACGTCTGCCTGCTGGACCTTGAGCAAATAAAAATAAATTAGGGTTATAAGACTTTTGGAGCTTGTCATAATAATTAGAATAATAAAAGGACGATTTATATAGCGCCTTTTAGATAGCAAACTCCTCAATGGCGCTCGCACTCGAACCTACTATTATTTACAGATTAAAAATATTTAAATATAAATATATATAAGTTGAGTGTAAGGATAAGAATGTAGTGGCTATTATGTTAGGTACTTCCCCGCATCGCAATTGATCCAAAAAAATTTGGTAAGAAAACCTGAAAGCTTACAAATGAAAAACGTTTGGTAAGAAAACCTCCTGATAACTTACTAATGGAAAACATTTGGTAAGAAAACCTCCTGAAAACTTACTAATGAAAAACATTTGATAAGAAAACCTCCTGAAAACTTACTAATGAAAAACATTTGGTAAGAAAACCTCCTGAAAACTTACAAATGAAAAACATTTTATAAGTAACCTCCTGAAAACGTACTAATGAAAAACATTTGATAAGAAAACCTCTTGAAAACTTATGAAAAACATTTGATAAGAAAGCCTCTTGAAAACTTACCAATGAAAAACATTTGTTAAGAAAACCTCTTGAAAACTTACTAATGAAAAACATTTGGTAAGGAAGCCTGAAAACTTACAAATGAAAAACATTTGGTAAGGAAACCTCCTGAAAACTTACTAATGAAAAACATTTGGTAAGAAAACCTCTTGAAAACTTACTAATGAAAAACATTTGATAAGAAAACATCCTGAAAACTTACTAATGAAAAACATTTGGTAAGAAAACGTACTAATGGAAAACATTTAGTAAAAAAACCTGAAAACTTACTAATGAAAGACGAACAACAAAGAAGCCTTTGTAGGTCTTCCGATATGTTTCATAGTACAGTTAGTTACTTGTTTAATAGTTTAACTATATAAACCCTCAGTACATTACGTAATTTTATTCCTCCGTTTGCTACAGTTTAACATAGTTTATAGTTTGTAATGAATTAAAGATATAAAATAAATATTCTTATTTAATAAACGTGGTATTATTGTAAATGTTAACAATGCGAGCATGATGTGATTGCAATTCTAGAGCATATTATGTATTTTTAATTAATGCAATCAACTTTTATCATTGCTCAATGACTGTGAACACCTAAATATGGGTAAACAGCCATTAAAAATTCCTCAGTTGTTAGCAATAACTTTCGGACCGTGCCGTTATAACTGTGTCGATACATAGTCATTTAAACACGTACTTATGATGTCTTATGGAGTGGGCTTACTTTGACACTGGCGTATGCTCATTTAAATATATAGAAGTTCACGGTCATTTTCTATGAGAGAGACTAGAGATGGCATCGAACTGGGATAGACGTATAGATCACATTCAAATATAGAAGTTCACGGTCATTTTCTATGAGAGAGACTAGAGATGGCATCGAACTGGCATAGACGTATACGATCACATTCAAATATAGAAGTTCACGGTCATTTTCTATGAGAGAGACTAGAGATGGGATCGAACTGGGATAGACGTATACGATCACATTCAAATACCAGTATAAAAGTTCACGATCATTCTCTATGAGAGAGACTAGAGATGGGATCGAACTGGGATAGACGTATAGATCACATTCAAATATAGAAGTTCACGGTCATTTTCTATGAGAGAGACTAGAGATGGCATCGAACTGGGATAGACGTATACGATCACATTCAAATTTAGAAGTTCACGGTCATTTTCTATGAGAGAGGCTAGAGATGGGATCGAACTGGGATAGACGTAACGTTACGGTCGAAACTTCCACTCAGTTGAGTTGAATGACCGATCGCGTGGACTTTGGCATTGTTTGTCTCGCATTGTTAAGGTGGGCAAAGGTCGTCTCGTGGGTTCAGTGACCGCGCATACGGTCGCCACAAAGCCAAATCATTGCTCAATAGACACAAGAAGAGCCTCGCAGTTCAAGGATTAGCTAAGGGTAGTCCTATTGCATCCCTCATTTGGTCAGTCAACAATTTGCGAGTAAATGGAGGGATTACGTACATGCCTGACGGGCTAGGCAGGGAGGACAGAGCTCCAGACTTTCCTATCTCGACACACATCCTTTGCCTCTTCTATTGTACATCTATACACATTCTCGTATAACTCCTACGATTTTTTTTACTTCCTACGTTTCTTTCCTTCAAAATATCATTCACTTGATTCAACCATACTGTGCTTGGTTTTCCTCTCACATTTACACTATATTTGTTTTGTTAGTCTTTCTTCATTTATTCGGTCCACATCCTTAAAACATCTTAGACTGCTCTTCTTAATCTTGCAACAGCCTTAAGTTCACATTCATCCCTTTTCACTTTATTACGTATTATGTAATGCATTGTAACCCCATGTATTCTTCTGTGTACTTAAATATATCCTTAACATATACAAACATAGACAATCAAAAGTCCAGATAATCTCGGCTTCTTTAATACTTTTTGGCGTTTTGTTAAAAATTTGATCCTTTTTTAGTATAAATTTTGATTTTTTTTCCATTTTCGTTTAAGGAAACCGAAATTCATCGCGACTCCTCCTAAGGTAGTTATGCACCTTCTTATTGCGCATCACACCTTGCTGTCGCCTGACTGGAGAATGGTATCTGACGCTCACGTTACGGTCGAAACTTCCACTCACCTTGAAGTTGATTGTAGCGAGCCCTGAAGATGAGGGCGGTAAGGCTCTCGATATTTCTGAACATAGAGCCAAGAACTCATGACATGACGTGGTTATATTTGACATACACACTACTGTGAGTTCAAAATATACTCATTTATGTATGAGGTTTTAAAATGTAAAATCGAGCGACGAGAATAAAAAAAAATTGGACTTAAGAGCGTCGTCGTTGCTGGGCCTGGTAGTCGAAGATCGCCTCGCCATTCCAACGCCAATTCAGTTGGAAAGCGAATCTGTGCCGTGGTTGCACACCAGCAAACTCACCGGTCACACCGCTGTACTGGATCCAGTGCCATTTGAGAGGTGTCACAGCGCGGGGTTTGAAAGTTTTCAGAGGGAATACGTGGATGTCTATATTGACAGGAAAATGACAATGGCGTAGATATAAGAATAATATAAAAAAAAATATGCGTTCTAAGCTGATCAATGATGCTTCAATTGAATCGGACAAGAAGCATAAACAAGGCAATAAATTATTTTGTTTTGTCCACGACGCATTTATCCAATCAAAATCACGTGTTTTCATAAAAAAAAGTCAACGAATACTGACTGCCTTCAATTCGTATTAAAAATGAGACTATCACGCTTTCCGGGTTCCAAGGCATGTTTATGTTTTTTTTTTAAAACCAAAATAACCAGAGTGGAGACCTTGGGAAACAGATAATCCTTCCGTGGTTGCAGTCCTAAGACTGGTTTGCAGCAATTTGAACTCTTCTCCTCCATTCCCCCCTGTCCTGTGCGGCTCTTTTTAAGTCTGTGTATGTTGAGCAGCGCACGTCCACCAACAGGTCCTCCAGGTACTCTCGGCGTGGGCGTCCCCTAGAGTCTGTCCCCTCGGTCATGCCCTCTATTATGGCATGCAAGAGGCCCTCTTGTCGTATTATATGACCGATCCATCTTGCACGCCTTTCGGACAGGATCCTGAGCAGGTGCCTTCCTCCTTCGATTCGTTGGAGAACCTCTTCATTTGTGATGCGGTCTCTCCAGGAAATTCCTAATAGTCTTCTATAGGACCACATCTCAAAAGCCTCTAGTCTTCGTCTATCTCTTTCGGATAGGCACCATGTCTCGCAGCCGTACATCAAGATACTCCATACATAGGTCTTGATGAGGAGTATTCTCAGTTTAAGGTCTATATTATTTGATTCTATTATTTTCGACCTTTTATTAAATGCAAGTCTAGCCTGATGTATACGGCTGTCGACCTCGCTCTTGGACCGACCGTCCCATGTTATTTTGCTCCCGAGGTAGACAAACTCCTTGGTGTTCTTTAGTGGTTTACCCGACATCACTATTCTCATCTGGTGCTGCGCTCGGCCTACAGATAATAATAAAACATTTATACTGACAAGTGACAATAGAGAAATCGGAATTTTACTCGTAATAGAAGATAATTTTTTACTCTAACTTGAATTGATAGTACTCGTATTTCAATTCACGCCATCTATAGGCTGGGTATCCGCGGGTGGGTTGGTAAAACCCTCATGAATTCTACTTCTCTCTCGAAAAATCTGTCTATCTCCCCCTGTCTTTCTCTACCTCTTTCCCCTTCCACTTTCTCTCGATCTCATCTCTCCCCTTCCCTATTTATTTTCCCCCTCACGCCCACTTACTCACTTCTTCCTTTGTCTCGTCCCATTCTCTCTCACTTCCTCTCTCCCCTTCTCTCTCATTCTTTTTTTCTCGTCCTCGCACCTCGCTCTATCTCCTTTCTCTTGCCACCATTCTGTCTTTTTTCTCTCTGTTGTCCTCTTTATCCTTTTCTCTTCTTGCGTCCCTTTCTCTTCCTACTCTATTTTCATATCTTCCTCTCTATTTTTGTCTTGCTATCTTTCCCTCCTCTTTCATTATATTTCTCCCTCCCTCTCAACCTATCTTTTTATTTCTTATTTTTATAAAATGGACAGCAAATAAATAAAAATCTAAGCTCATTGGTAACCGCGCTATAGAGTGTTTTATATACAATAATGATTTAATGACAAAAGAATGGCGCACATCGCCATTGTTGGTATCTTGTTAGAAGATTCATAATAAATATCTAAAATAATTCTATGGGGTTTTGGTAAAGAGGTACAAGTCATCAATTACTTATTTGTCAGTTTGAAGTTTTGCAACACTTGTATTCCTGAAATACAGAGCTCAGGTAAATTTTAAAGGTAAACTTTGAATACATACAATAAGTTATTTATGAATTCAAAGTTTACCTGTAAAATTTACCTGAGGTCTGTATTTCAGGAATACAAGTGTTGCAAAACTTCAAACTGACGAATAAGTAATTGATGACATGTACCTCTTTACCAAAACGCCATATAATTGTTATGTCTTAGCTCCCTTGGGAAAATAGTACAAATATTGTTTATTTTTTGTCAAACCCTGAGCGAGAAATGTTAATAATTTTTATGAATTCACTTCTCTACGTAAAAAGCACGCAAGATGGTAATCATTGTTAATTCTGCCTGTTAATTCTTTATCAAATAATTGTATAAGTCACGAGAAGCCGTCAACATTTCATAGTTCCCGGTTACTGAATAGAAGTAAGGATATTATATTGGACATGACTTATTTATCAAAGTAATACGAATGTCAAAATATTCCTTATTTTGGTAATCCTCGTCGTTGTTGAACCTTGTAGCCGAGGATCCCCTCGCCACTCCAACGTCAATCTTGAACAGCCCCATCCTAGATGCTCACTCCCTCCCGCACATATCACAGACATGTGGATCCTGCTGAGTCGCCTGGGAATACTGGTGCATGTTCGCAGCTCGCTGACTGTTTCTTACACTAGCTGTTGAGAAACCATCAGCCCGAGAAGAGATGGCTCCCCATCCTCCACGGCCCTGAGCCATCTGCTTCTAGTCCTCAGACGCCCACACAAAGTCAGAGACTCTCGCAGACTGTTCTTATAGCGCCTTATCTGCCCACCAACCCTTCGCTTGTCCACTACTTCCCCGTTTTAGACGCGTTTTTATAGCGTATGATCGCCCATACGTATGACATGTCCGATCTGCAGCAAATTCGCCTTTACAATCATATCCTCAGTAAGTATAGGTTTACAGTAAGAGCGTTGCAGGACCGAAACATTTGTGACACGATCACTCCAGTGGATCCGAAGAATTCGGCGAAGTAAACGCTGATGGAACATTTCAAGGCTTCGAACAGGGAACTCAAGTCTCAGACCCATCGAGAAGTTTGGGAAAGACAATGGCCTTTTTGTAAAATACTCTGTCATTGACGCGCTCCTTGGGGGTATCTTCAGTTAATAATCAAGATATGAGTTTGATGCCAGGATGCTGCCCAAATATGTGAACTTAGGTGCGTTCTCCTGTTGCACACCATTTACTCGAATGTCTGGTGATTACTGCACATGTATTTCTTGGTTATTCTTGAAAATGTTAATTAAAAGTTAAGTGGGGTTTGATCCCACCACCACCCACACTGTTATGAGAGACAAAATAAGTCCCCGTCCAGCGCGATCTACACTAGAAGTTATAATTTATAAGCGCGACGTCACGTGGCGACGAAGAAGGAACTACCGAAAAGGAATCCTCCTCCGGTAGCGGCATCTGAGTGTGCAAAAAATAGTAGCAACGACGGACTTCCGGACGGACGATCCGACGTCATGGAAGAAATAAAGTGATTGTAATTTATTTTTAACAAACACTGTTTATTCCACTTTTTTATGACGGTATAACCCTACCGGTTTCAAGGCTTTCACCTCATCTTCAGGGGAGCGCAAGCAAGACTAAATGCTGTTTGGACTGGCACCGATATAGACACTTCAATGGTTGGAGGCGGGAGGGGTGAGAGGAAGGCTAGGTATAATTTCGGCCAAGAGCGGGGAGATTTGGGGAAATAACTATTCAGCAGATGCTCTGATCGGTATACTGACTTAGAAATTTCTAGGGCCTCTAATCTGTCCAATCTATTTCCGTTGCCGCTAATATGTAAGAATTTGGCATCATCGATAGAAAAAGTATGATTCTCACGGTGACAATGATTAGCCATTTCAGAATAAATTAGAGGTTTGCTAGACAAAAATTGGACTGTCGAATAGCTTGGAGACACACCCACAGGGAGCTAAGGTGCGCCCTTATGCAAGGAAATGTTATGCATTATACTTCGGAAATTCTAGGATGGGTCCTTTGACAGTTGACAAATTTGCCCCAATACAACCTTGTAACGACGTTCAGTAATTTTAATTATTTGATCAACTTTAATATAATCCTCAATTCTTATAAATAGCAAGTTATTTAGGTAAATACGTTACAAAAAACTAACAATAATGACAAATTAATACATCTTGTTACAAATTAGCAAAAATGTGGCAGTTTGTTAAAATCAAATAATATTTCGTGACGTTTGTCAAAAGTCACTACGTTAGTTTGCATTAGCTAGGGATGGGGTATTCGATAATTAGATTTTCGATTTTTTTATACCTAAAATTAAATGTTCTTAATTAGTATTGATTCATTGTGGATCTTGGCCTATTTAAAGATAGATACAAATCATACAATACATTAGAAAGTCAGTATAATGAAAATTAGGAATTAAAACGTCAGTTTAGAGAAAAACAATTTTTCGATTTATAAAAAAACTATTCGATTTGTAAAAAAAAACGATTTTACCCCATCCCTTTGTTGAGACATGACGTTTAAAACGGCACACGACCCATCCTAGATTTTCTGAACTATATTAAACAAGTTATAAATGAAAACTTGAAATGTCTTTATTTTCGCATACAAGTGCCCCACTTGCGACGAAATTGGTAGAATATAATATGTATTTAAATTTTCCGGCACCCATAGATTTGCGCCGCAGCAAGAGACTGATAATACGAAATTCCTAATCCTTCATTGACCATCCTAGTCAGGGCTGGCCAACCTTTTTGAGTCGCGTGCCAAAACTGGCACTGTGGGTTCGCAGGCTGCGCGTGTTTTCTTAGAAATTAATATATATGTCAAAATTTGAATGCTTGAAAACAAGCCGGCGTATCCAAATTGTACTCCAAAATCCAGTGTTTTACTACCTATGATACCACAATTGATTTATTTCAATAAATAATTATTATTTCTTGAGTTAACTGCATGAATAAATTGAGTAACGAGGGTATTTTTTTTTATTTAATAAAGTAATCTATAGCCAAAAAACAAGCTAAAGGCTATACCTATGTATAATACAAATTTATATTTTAAGAATTAATCTTATTTGTATGTTATAACTATGTTAACTAACTTAATTTTATTTTTTGAATCTTCGAAAAGACTATAGTTTCAATTTGTGTTGCCATTTTTTACATAAATGGAAAAATACGTAAATAAAAAACTTATTTTATATTTTTGTGTTCACCACAGGTTTATTTTTGGTTCACAACTAGTTTCGAAGACCACCGTCTTCATCGTCAGGTGAAGAGAAACTAAATTGTTAAAATATTGTATATTATGTACAAGTGTAAATAATATAATATAAGAGAGATGAGGTAGGGGAAGAGATGTGATACAATGGCGAATGGGGCGGGGGAAAAATGTGAAATTGAATCTTTAAGGCAGGGGGTGATTTTAAATTAGAAAAATATTATTAAACAACCAAACCAATTTGCATAATATCCCTCTGCTTAATATGTTTCCAATTTAAAATCCCCCCTGCCTTAAAGATTCACTTTCACATTTTTTCCCCGCCCCATTCACCATTGTATCATATCTCTCCCCATTTCTCTTCCCCTACCTCATCTCTTTTATATTATTTACACTTGTACAGAATATATTTTAACAACTTAGTTTATATTCACCTGACGAAGAAGACGGTGGTCTTCGAAACTAGTTGTGTACCTTAATTAAACCTATGGTGAACACAAAAATATAAAATAAATTTTTTATTTACTTATTTTTTATTTTATGTAACTTAATTTTAATTTCCTGTATATCATTTTTTTAACAATCTTAATGTTGAATTTCTTAGAAATAGTTAACATCTTCATACTACTTATAACTAGATGTCTATTATTTAGGAGGGCAAATGACTTCTTTAGTCTGTTAAAAAAAGGACAATTATTCTGCGACCGAGTTGCTGAGTTATAGCTGTACGAGTATGTATGTAAATTACCGACAGAAGTTATGCCTACAAACCCAGTTACGAGTATTACATACTTACAGACCATGCAAAGCCCATCGATAATATTTCAGTTTTCAGTCTTCCTGAAACCTTACGATCCAGGCGACCACCTTGAAACGAGGCGCAGGGCCGCTCACCCAAATGGGCTAATATGTGCAGTGCACGCGGATTATATTTTGAAAATAAAATAATACAATAATGTTAAATATACATACGAGTATGTGGAAGGCCAGTGTCCAGTTTTATCACTCGATATTTTTTAGTTGAATTGTTCAGATATCTATAGGAATTATTATTGTTTGCCTTATCAAATTTAAGATATATGGGGGGCATGTGCACTTGAAGACAACCGTTTTTAGGATGTCTTATCGAAATTGACGATTGTATATGAACACTACACACATGCACTACACTCCATCTAAAGCCGTATGTGTTACTACGAGTATCACTTATCAGAAGGTCTACAAAGATTTCTTTGTAAGTATGTTGAGGTAGCTTTGACATATGGAAAGAACGGGTGGTGAAAGACTTACTTAACAAATCTAGAATGTGAACGAAAGTGACTGTTGCTGAAAGTGAAGACCGATAAAAAAGAGTTGGATCAAGTGAATGAAGTTTTTGATACAAGAAAAGGTAAGGATTAATAGAAACTGAAGACTTTGAATTCTTCTTCTGGGTTACAATTCTAGGATTGGTCTGCACCAAGCACTCGATCCCTCCACTCATCTCTGTCATCCGCCAACCTCTGCATCTCCTGGTAGCTGCCATAGCCCACATCCCGGATCACCCGGTCCATGTAACTATATCTAGGGCGGCCTCTATGGTTATTGCCCTCAATCATTCCCTCGACGATGGTAAGGAGCAGGCCTGAGTGCCTGATGTTATGGCCTATCCAACTGGATCGTTGTTGGACAACTCTATTTAGGAGTTACCTTGTTTCTCCAACCCCGCTCAATACCTCGTCGTTTCGGATGGGATCTGACCAATGGACCCTGGCCATGCGCCTCTAGCACCACATCTCAAAGGCAGCCAGACGCCCGGACTTGCTCTGGTTGATGGTCCACGTTTTGCAGCCATACAGCAGCACACTCCAGACAACAGTTTTCACTAAATTCTTCCTAATATTGATATCAATGTTAGGAGATTCAAATATCTTGGATTTGTTGTTAAAAGCAACTCTTGCCTGTTGGACCCTACTTATTATTTCTGCCTTTGATCGGCCATCTTGGGATACTCTGCTGCCTAAGTAAACAATTGAATTATATAACAAAAATATACGGATGTAGTGGAGGCGAAAGAAATATGTCTCCATAGGAAAGATCCTCTATGAACGTGTTAATAAATAGTTTAAAAGTCTGACTGTCTAATAAGAAGTTTAATGCGTCTAAAGTTTTGGTTCTTAGGTGGAAATTTCTCCACCGCCTGCTCTGACCAACTGCAAACACACGGTACGCTAGACTCTGAAAACGTGATTCACTAAATCAATTAGTTACTGCAAGCTGCGACAGACTACATCCACTCGCTTCGATTCATCAGTGTCGTCGGTGGTTTCCCTCGAGTGACAGTTCTAGTTATATTTGACAGTTCTACGACAGTTCGGTTTTCTTCTATATTTTAATTTGTTAAAACGTGTTTGATTTCTAATAAATTCGACAATTATTCAATTCCATACGTTTCGATCGTTTTAAGGTAATAATATCTAATAGAAGTAAACAGTATCGTATTCATCACCATCGTCATCCTGCTTTAATCACTCCCATAATTTCATTTCGTATCCCCACTAGATCCACAAGACAGCTCAATCCCTTTTATACGGAAAATTGCTATACTAATTATAAAATCAACTCCTCTATAATTCGTATGCAAAGACTTGGAAATGAGTTTTGTAACAATTTAGATATTTTAAATATAAGTATATATAGTATTCGCCAGAATATCACAACAATATTTAGAAATAGTTACTAGCTTTGTGCTCTCCTTTATTAATATAAACAACGTAATATAAACAAAACATTAAGGACAATACTTTGCCTCTGGAGTTGAGTAACCCTGCATCAACATGTGGAAGGTCTCGTTTCTGCAAAGAAACTTAAATCTCGTTCTACAAGTGAGCCCATGTGTTTTCTATATCTCAAGATCTATCCATAAAATTCTCAAAAAATCCAATTATTGTTCTATGTAAGCGTTGTTCCACCAAAAACAAAGCTAAGTTCTTTACCACTATAAAATAAGTCTTCGACAATTATTTAAGTCTGCTTGGTGAAGTGTGGTAATATTTTGTCGTATACATACTCGTACATATAGTGAACTTAAATATACGATACATAAATATACGTACATATAATTATTAAATCATTTTAAACAATGACTGGAATTTATTATTACTACTGCTTTTTGTATCTCCATGTTAATTTAAGATAAAGTTTTGTATTTTTTGTCAATAATTTTAAGTACTTGTATAACCTGTCATATGTTCATTTATATATGTATAAAAGACACTGTTGTGTCGTTAATTAAATAAATAAAATTAAAATAATGTAACAGAGATGCCATCTCTTTCTTCTTTAAAGTTCCTCTATTCTTCGGATGTTGTCGATTATCGTGGCTATTAAGGCTACGGCTCTGTACAAAAGATGATACCTTTTACATACATACGAGTACCACAATTCCCTGTCGAGTTAGGCAGATAACATACAGCGCCAGACTTTCGTACCTCAACGCACATCCTTCGCCTCTACAACATCCACACACATTCTCATATAACTCCTACGATTTCTCTGACTTCCTACGTTTCTTGATTTAGCTCTCACACCTTTCACTCACATTTGCACTGTATATTTATTTTGTTAGTTTTTCTTCATTCATTGTTTCTAAATGTCACCATCTAAAAGGGCTCTTATTGTGTCTTACTTAACACATCAGCCTTAAGCTCACATTTAACCCTTATCACAGCCTTAAGTTCACATTTATCCCTTATCACAGCCTTAAGTTCACATTTATCCCTTATCACAGCCTTAAGTTCACATTTATCCCTTATCGTAGTCTTAAGTTCACATTTATCCCTTATCACTTCATTGCGTATTCTGTCACACATTGTCACCCTATGTATTCTTAGCGTGTGCGCATTTCTGTAACATTTATTCGGCTCCTATCATTATTTTTCCACGTCCACGTTTCACTCCCATGTATCAAATTTGACACCAAATCCTTTTCAAGATGTCACCATTACAAAATTTGTCAACCCACTAGACTAGCAGCATTATTCGATAGTACCACATTTCAAAAGGTTCTAACTTATTTGTGGTGGTCTGAGTAAATGTACACGCTTCAACACCATATAGACGTACGAAGAATATGTAGCAACGTAAAATCCGCACCCGTAAGTGAAGATTGAAATCCTTGTTGCAGAGGCGATCTTGCATTTTGAAAAAGCAGTTTCGTGCAATCTCCACTCTTACTAGGATCTCTTGAGACCTTGTTGATCATCACGTAGCAATTCCCCAAATTAGGACGAGTATGCAGGTATAATGAAAAGAGATAAAAAGTATCGATTCTACGTAAGCCACGCCCATTTTCGCACACATACGTAAAAAGAGCAGAACAAAAGTTGTGCTTTGAACTATACCTCGAGCCTTCTTAATTTGAAGGAACGCTCAGTGATAGCTTTCACAGCGAGGCGTTATGTCTTATTCTGTGTGCCCTTTATTGACGATTTGAATGAGTAGGACAATAAATATAAAGATGGCTTGTTTAACCTTTCCTTCCCCGTGTTGGGTATCTTCTACACGTTGCTTCTAATAACCATCAATATCTCTATAAATATTATAAATACAAGGTTAAGATTTTAGGTATTCCTCCATAATATATTTACGCATTGATTTAAAAAATAATATTAATAATAATCAGAATTTATCGACTACATCGTGGGTATTTTGTGAAGATATCGGAAACAAATTCGCATTTAAACGCTGTGAGTGCCTCGACCTTGTGTCTTGACGATAGGTGAATAGTATGCGGGAAGCGCGACACTATATTCGCATCTCACTCTTGCATACTCCACTGAATTGCGAGGAGCTGAATTGTCTCAACGTCGCAAGCATAAGTATGCGCCGGGGTATGCGACTGACGTTCCGCGCCACAGTAGCTTCTAGGCTTGCAAATAGGTTAGACGTACGCCCGTTCCGTGAGCGTTGCCAGATGGTTTTTTAACGTTTTCAGCAAATAAATCTCAATTATTATAATTTTTAACTTCAATTATAATTAATTAAGGGGATTATCTATGAATGTTCTTATTTTTCCGATTTAAAATCGCTAATTTTTTATCGTGTACTCACTACCCAACACCGGAGCACGCGTTTCAATTTTAACACCGTAAGGGAAGGGTTAACACATCGTTCAGTGAAAGCTATTGTTGATCTAATAAAAATATAATTACCACTTCCGTGGCCTAGTTGATATGAAGCCTGTTGTGCGTGTTCGAGTCCCGTTCGTATCAAGCTTTTCTTTAAAGGGCCCCCAGTCTGCTTTTCATTATAAGGCTTCCTTAACACTTCTGATAAGTTGAAAGAGATTGCCTCATGACGATAAATCTTCTAGTTTCTCTACGAGAGTGTAAAATAAGACAATAATTATTACCTCTATCGGGCATCCATTTTCCCACGATCCAATTTTCTCGGCAGTAAATCACACAGCAAACCTTGTCCAAACACATTTTTTTGGTCTTGTAGCCCAACGCATCGATTATTTATTCCACTTTAAGACTTAGTTCTCCCTCAACACTTACTTACGGTACCATGGCCTAGTGGTAAGTGTGTTTGCTTCGCACCCAATCGTCCGGGGCTCAATTCCCTCGGGATATTGAACTTTTATCAGACGGATAGCGATGGGGGAGCTTTTCTGTAGGTGTCCACATAGGTATGTGAGTCATGCCATTGTTTCAGCTGAGTTATAACATAAACAGAAATGAAACCAACATAATCAAAATAACTTCCGTTGCATTATTGAAACAATGCCTAATTTCCGTCAGAGGGCTTCAAGTTCGATCCTTGAGGCAAACCCGAAGTCATGTCATTGTTGTTTCAGCTAAGTTTTTTTAGTATTTAGGATAAACATATGATATTTATGATTAAGGAATGAAACCACTGTGTCACAGACCTTGCTTAGTAAAGCGGTTCTCGAAATTCACAAAATCGAGAGTTTTTAGCATTATTTATTACGTGCTTATTTTCGACGATTAATATTTAAAATGATATATTGCGGTTAGTAAAATTAAAAAAAAAACTAAATTCATTTTGAAACTAATTAAAGCCCAGGTTTTTATGTGTTAATGAAAAAAAAAAAGATTTTTTAATTTTCCGAAATTAACTTTTTTGGACACTCTGTAAATGTATTTTCAACACTCGATATATCCTTTTGTGGTAATATAAACTCGATTACGGCTATTTCGAAAATAGTAATCTCACTATCTCCCAAATCTGAGATGGTATGTATGATATATGATACATATACAATAGGTAGCGCTTTGCTCGTCTTCTATATATCTGTTAATGTATGTAAAACGGGGATACGCGTGTATTGGCAGACCATCAGATTCTGCGGCGATTTCTCATTCTCTCAAGAGCTGGCCTCTGGGTTATAAATTATGATTGGAAATAAGTGATTGTGTCTGTTAGTCACGTGTTATGATTTCGTGTTAAATTTGTTTATCATGATCGTCATCAATCAAATTAAAAACGGTTGTACTTAAATCCGTGTGTTATTTATTTATTTTATTTATTTAACACTTTTATTGCAATACAATCTGGCTGGCTTATTGCCTGGTGGCAATCTCCTCCAACCAACCAGACAAAAGTAAATGAAGCAAGTTACATGGTCGCATAAATCATTCAAATGACTATCCATCCCCACGAAATCCTCCATAAACACATACGTGAGCATGCCCATGGCCATGTACCCCACAAAGACGGACAATCACCCGAACATTATTTTTCATATTAAGTGAGATATCATCAATCAAAAGGAAAGGAAGGGATGGTGGAGAGGAAATGAAAAGAAAAATCAGGAATGAAACGCGTTATTTTACTGACTAGAAATTAAGAGGTTTTTCAGTCGCTTCTTAAAGCATGCCAAGGACGGAGCGAGTCTTATATTGGTTTGTAACTGATTCCAGAGTCTCACTGCATGGACAGTAAAGGGCGACGTAAAGAAAGAAGAGCGGTGAACTGGAAAGGTCAATAAACAATCTCTGCTTGAGCGTAGCGCTAATCCATGATTGGAAAGAAGCTGAAAATTTTCGGCGAGATAAGAGGGTGCGGCGGGACAGTTAAGGATGTTATACAATAGAGACAGTATGTGAATTTGGCGTACATGAATTTGTGTTACATTAGGTGTGGCCATAGTAACAGTTTAATAGTTGTTATTTCATTTATGTCAAAATTAAAACATTTATAATTTTCAAATAATATTTTATATAATATGGCGCGGTGCCTGTTGGTGGTACAGGATCACATTTTCATTGGAACTTGGAAGATTTTTTTTCGTGTTGGGTGGTTGATTTTTGTTTTTATAGAAGCGGCGTCTGTATCTTGTTATAAATAATATATAAATAAATACAGGTTTATTGATAGCAACATAGTATGTACATAATACATTTAGATACACTACCTTCATCAAAAAGTTTTAGGACTTTATTCATAAAATCGAAAATACAAGTGTATTCATCAAAATCGATATGGTCCCCTTCAAAGTACTCCCCATCGACTGCAACGCACTTACGCCAGCGCTTGATCCAATCCTCGAAATACCGCTGGTACTCAATTTTCGGTATGTCCATCAGAGCCGTCTTCGATTTTTTCATGACATCCTTTCGGGTGCTATAACGCGTTCTGCGAAACCGTTTTTTAAGTCGGTTGAACAGGAAAAAGTCGCAGGGAGCCAGATTAGGTGAATTCAAAGGCTGCTGGATAGTATTCGTGTTGTTTTTGGTCAAAGACTCATGGAAATCATGTCTTTCGTGATTTCAACGAACTGAGGCCCAAATCACTAACCAAAATGTCTTGAGCGGATCCATAAGCGATGTTCAAGTCCTCTGCCAGCTCTCTGATGGTCAATTTGCGGTTTTCGGCCAACATTTCTTTGATTTTATCGATGTTTTCATCATTTTTCATTTTTTTATCGTGTCTTCAAAACAAAATTTTGTTCTGAAGTATTACATATGTATTATTACAAATCAAAATGATACGATTGATGCAAAACGAACCGCAGATGCTAAAAAGGAAGAGACGTTCGCGTCGATCACAACGAGCAAGCGAGACTCGAGGAAGCAGCAGAAAACAAGCACCACGTCGTACTGTAAATAAAGATTTACTTCTGTCATTATTGACGGGCTATTGCTAGTATATAATATATTTTTCAATCAATAATTTATTAATATTTATATCAAGTGAAACGGTTATTTATTTCTATAATGCCTGTATCTAGAAAAGAAACATTAACATGCTAAATTATTTTAATTACAATATACAATTTAATTCAAAAATACTTGCCAGTATCGGTATACTTTTTCCAGATGTGATTTGTATCATATATTTGACACATCCGTGTCCTAGTTGACAATACGCTGGTCTGCCATCCAGAGATTTCGGATTCGATTCTCGATGGTACCTGAAAAAAAAAATCAAAAAGGGTTCGCAGTGTAAATAGTTCGTCTGATGACAATACTCTCAGCAATACTAGTCTCTTGCCTAGTCATATCTTACCTTTTCACATGCGGTTGTATTTCCAACACATACGATTACGAACTGCGAGTTCCGTGCCGACTCGTAATGATTCTTAACACGAAGGCTCGATTAATGAAGCGGACTACAATGTTGTCTATCAACCACGATCTTCAATATGTGCGCATCGCCAATTTGAATAATGTGAAGTTATTCAATTAAGAGTAATGTGGCCCGATGTGTTCGGGAAATTGTCCAAATTAGCTGTAGTGATAGAGAGGGAACAGATTCAGGACAACGGACAATCATTTGATTTATAAACTGATCCCTTGATATTCGACAGGAACTATGGGACTAAGGTCCGAATTCGTAGTCTGACCTTAACACTTATTATTTTTATTGAAGAATCAACTTTTTGTTAAATTTCATACAAATATTCGTAGCATTTCTTAAATAGATTAGTCACATTGGTTTCATTGTCTTGCTTTAAAGTTTGAGGCGTATGAGGTCCCGACTGAATACATATCAGATTTTTTAAGGTTAGAAATAAGTATTTAGGCTGGTCTCTTAATTCTGTACTTAGAAAGTGACCTAAGATGGGTATATATACTTAAATATTGAGGTGGGTATATTATACGTAAAATTTGAGGCCAGAATATTGGTTCAATGCCGACCGATATAGAAAAAGTCGCGAAGGGGTGTTTGTTCTGATATGAACTAATTGAAAGGCTGTAAATTATGGTGATGAAATGGTGCATGAAACAAAATTATTTACACTTGGATTGATAAACACTTATCCCTACTATTGACGCAGATAAATGGTTACAGGAAAACAGTGCGTAAATAAAAATCGCACAAATGTAGTAATTGAATGCTATATAAAAATAGGTGATACACATATCATTATGGCGTGCCCCTTGTGCGGTAGGCAGAGATTATACATATTTCGCCTCGCCCACATTTAAACATTTAGTCATGGTCAATCGTATATTATTCGTACATACTCTTACTTTACATTTTTTTTAATCGAGCCCATTTGATCCAGCATGTTTTCCTCGGTTTATCTCTTACATTCACAGCTTGCACTTCTGCCATGTATACTCGCGTAGCCATTCTTTCATTTAAATCGCACATATGTGAATTTATATATATATATATATATATATATATATATATATATATATATATATATATATATATATATATATATATATATATTATATATATATATATATATTATATAATATATATATATATATATATAT